>JAWQFJ010011815.1:22500-27500 GCA_034096865.1 Theodoxus fluviatilis
GTCCCTCTAATTCTAAATTAGATTTCTCAGAAGGTCTTCACCACTGGCATTTTTGTGAAAATAGTTGATGGAGTGTAATGTGATGCTTGCTGCGCCCCCCCTCTCCCCGCCCCCCCCCCCCCCCCCCCCCCCCCCCCCATCATCAGCTGGAACCCCTGGCTGCTGGGCTTTACAGAGCCTGCTCCAGTAGCTCAGCCAGGGGCAGCCCCAAGCAGCTGAAGGGGCCACTGGGGGGCACTGGTACTGAGTCAGATCATTCAGATTCTACCCTGTGTTCAAACCTGGACGATCAAGCCCAACCCAATCCAAGAGGTTGCACCACTTAGATAACCCATATCCATTTATGAAGCTTTGTCATTTCAAATAAACTGATGTACATATTGAAAGCATAGGCATAGGTAGGGTCAGGACTTTTTTTGGATCATTTTGATACCAACCCGCCCTCTCATTAACCCACAATGGAAAATGAGAAGACATATATGGAAGTCGTGTAAAGTCATTTTAACCAGTATTCTCAGCAATATTGACCTAGTTGAAATAAGATTTGGGTGTGTTGTTTGCTGAACTTGCACTACATTGACAATCTGCATTGGTACTGCATCTGACTCCATCTCCAGCTGTCTTGACACTGTTTTGCCACTGGACTAGGATGGTTTCAGAAGAGAGAGAGTGAGGTTGACGATGTGCATCTTTTCTTCACTATATATAAAGTCTCCATGGACAAGCAAGGAAGGACATTGGCAGCAGCCAGAAAAAGGTACGGTAGACAGGCATTATGATTGGCATTTCCCGGATATGCTGCATGTTTTCAGAAGCAAAGTTATCACGTTTCCAATGTATTTTGGTCGTGGCTTATAAAATGTCAGATGTGATCATCCCGACTTCACAGCTGTGCACATGGGTGATGATGATGATACAAGTCTTGGTGAACCCCGTTTTTTGCTGGAACATTGCAGTTTTCCTCATGACTTTGTCTTGTTGGTTTGAGGGAGCCTTGATGTCCTCTGGAAGCTTTGTCAGCTGATTCCTAGATGAGCTCCAGGTGAGACCCAAAAACCCCTCATAGTCACATGCTCAGAGTTTCAGATGATGGGGGCATCAAGGAGGCCTGGCAGTTAGTAAAAATTAAAACCAAATATTATGGATATCTTTTCTTATTTCAACTTGTCACCTATTTTTGGGTCTTTAAGCTGCACATGTTTACCCCCTGATCACCAGGCTACTCTTTCTATCACTCTGGCACCATCTCAACCCTAGGAAGTAGTTAACCAGATTTGGGTTTCGTAGAACTATGATATGCTAGCAAAGGTAATCACTGAAATGGACTATAGTGATAACGTTGACTAATTTAGATTAGTTTGTCAGGTTGTTGATGAACATACCTAAAGTTAGCTTTCACAGTTCTCCAATTCCGCCCTCTCAGGTTCCAACCTGTTTTTCTGTTGGGTGGGAAGAAGCAACTCAGCCAGCGCAGCTCCAGGATCCATGCAGCTTTGATTGCTGTGCCCACTAGCTGCAAGTGACTGCAGGTCAAGCACACTGGCCACTTGGCCGCAGAGCCCTGCTTCTCCATAAAGCTAGAGAGCACTTGGAGAGTGGGAACCTCAGCCAGGGCAGCCACAGTGGTGGAGATATCACAGCCTGTAGCGTGGAAAATAGTAACCCGTGGAAAACAGTGACGGAAGTCATCGCAGAGTTATCTGCGAGGGACGTGCTTTATGCAATTTACCGCTCCTGCACCTGTTCTTCGCATGGAATATATTCCGACAAACGACGCATTAGTTGCTTTACGAGGTTTTGGTGCATTTGTGTAGTTTAACACATGATGTAGCGTTCAAAAAAGTTTTTCCCCGTGTAAAGCCGTCTCCCCTGCCGGAAATAATATGGGAGTCACCTCCCTGTAGTCTGTTTGTAGTCTGGTTTTATAAAACGCGACCGTTGACTGACTTGGCACGCCCGGGGAGTTATGCTAAGATCCGGCCGCGTAAATATATCTGCGTTTTGTGACAAACGTCTTGCTCGGCGGTACTGTACTCCATGCACCTTAACGGTGCGCGTGATTCGGGTGTAATCTTAAGCTAAACGACGTTCCGAATGTTTCCGACTTCGACCATTTCAGCAGCGCCAATAAACGTCGTTTAGCTTAAGATTACACCCGAATCACGCGCACCGTTAAGGTGCATGGAGTACAGTACCGCCGAGCAAGACGTTTGTCACAAAACGCAGATATATTCACGCGGCCGGATCTTAGCATAACTCCCCGGGCGTGCCAAGTCAGTCAGGCGGAGTGGCGGGTGCCGTCTCTTTTTAGAGTTGAATTTTCAGAAAATCCCTCGCAGATAACTCTGCGATGACTTCCGTCACTGTTTTCCACGGGTTACTATTTTCCACGCTACACAGCCCATCTTCCATGGTCTGTATAATTCAGGCAGTATGTTCTGCTAGGCAGGTCTGATGCTATGAAGTTTAGTTCATTGTGGCACCTGCTAGCAGTCTCTGAGCCTGAGTGTGGAACGCATATATGCAGGCTTGCATCTCACACCAGCCTCTGACATGTGTTGACGAAATTTCACTTTATTGCCCTAAATCCCTAGCAAGATGACAGATAACCTCCAAATTTGAATGGATTGTTCCATGGGTGAAACCTTTACCTGACACCTAATTTAATCAGAATCTGTTTTGAGATTTCTGAGTTGTTTTGCCAACAATTATGGCAACAGCAAAAAAAAAAGTAGCTTATTTTATGTACCTTAGAATAAAGAGTCTTATTTATAATCTTTATATTATGGAATAATAAACCAATATTGAAAGAAATAAAACTTATAATATGACTTTGTCAAAAATGGCCTTTGTGGACCTAAATATTAGTTAAGAGACTGGCATAGTTCATCCCTGACAACTTTAATAAAATTAGGACATTATCATAATCTTAAAGAATACATGTATCCAGATGCCCTAACCATCAAAGAGCATTTAAATAAACCCAGATTTCTCCATCTCTGGGATAGAACCACGGCGCTGCGCCTCACACATCAAAGAGCATGGCATTGATTGTATGATATGCACTAGCTCCATCTCTAGCTGGATATGATTAAAACTTCTGTATATTACTAATGCAAACAAATAATGAAACCCATGAAGTACAGAAAACCTTCCTACGTCATTAGTAATTACTCCACAGCACTACAGTGAATTTGCAATGCTCCTTTTTGCAAAAGATTCACTGTCCCTCTTTTTATACCTCTACCAAGAAGGTTAAGTTTGTCGGTTGGTTGGTTGGTTAGTACAGTTTGCTGTGCTTATCATAATGAGGTCACAGCACATGTGTGAAGATTCTTTCTCACCTGGTTGTGGCTCTGATGATGTTGGTTTCTTCAAGGTGCCCCCTGTATCATCTGGAACCTTTGGTCATGGCTTTTTCAAGCTCTAGGTCAGTCATTCTACCCCACAAAGGTGGTGATGAAAATGAAAGTCATTTTGTAATTAACAATTGCTTGGGTGGAAATGTCTGTTCCTTTCAAATCCAGTTCCAGAATGCACTCTGTAATTTTGGAGAAAAATCTGTTTCTTTTCTTTTTTTATTGCCCTTAATTGTAAAATGTATCAAAGAAAGAATTTGAGTTGCCAGCAACTTTTCTGTTCCACAGGGAAGGTTTTAACTGTTGTGAAGCACTATTCTATGTTGACAACCTGTGAAATACACATCTGAGCATGATCATGCATGCCAAGGCTTGTGGATAAAAATTTGAGTTTATACCAACCTTTCTCTCTTTCATGAGGTAGGTTTTGGCTGTGATGTAGCGACACGTGTGCTCTAGTGCAACAAAATTATGAATCATAGACCTCTTTTTTGGAAGGTTGAGAGGAAATACATGTTAGTTATCCCCAGCCTGTTTAGGCATAGGGAAGGTTGCTGAGTGTGACATGCCTTCATTCTTGTTAACAAGTTCTGGACCAGAGATCTAAATGGATCTAAGTGGGAGGTTTTGGGGTGGGGGATGGGGGTTGGGAGTCTTTTTTTCTTTTTTTTTCAACACATGTAACATACCAGCTGACAAATTATGGAGGTAGGGGAAAAAGAAGAAAAAAGAGGGGAAATGTTTTTAACCCATTACGGCAGGATGTGACACGCATGTTACTAGGAGCAACAGTGATGATATAGTGAGCATATTCATTAAGCTTTCTAACAGTGTTTACATTTTGTTACCAGAATGTTTAGAAGTAAAGAAGTGCATTTTTTAATGAACGAAGTCGACCTTGTGTTCTTGACAGAAAATAGGGAGTTGTTTTCATTGCGCTCATTAGGTCATAACAGGTTAGGACCTTACCTGAGCAAGGTTATGCGTGTGACTGGGTGTTCCCACGCTGGCATGACACCTGTCAGTCTGCTCGCCTGCATCAAAGGTCCCTGTCCTAATCTCCTTTGGGCAAAGAGGATAGGAACTTACTTTGTGCAAAAGCCCCTCAAGCACATTTTCATCAATATTTCACTGGACATGGCATGGCATGGCATCACCGCCTTGCATGGTTTGCATATCTCCCCCCCCTCTATTTTCCTGACAGGCGTCGAGCCACGCGTCTTGTGCATGCAAGCAAAAGGGCTTTTTGCATGCAGGTAGAGTATGGGGAAAAAAGATTGAGGAGGGGATGGTGGGAGAGAGAGAGAGAGAGAGAGAGAGAGAGAGAGAGAGAGAGAGAGAGAGAGAGAGAGAGAGAGAGAGAGAGTATTGAATCATGATGCAATGTTTTGTTATATTAAAAAACATATTTAGAACTAAGGAATGATCACAGTAAAAAAAAAATGCAAACAGCGGAATATCATTGAACTTCAAATCTCCTGAGAGAGAGAGAGAGAGAGAGAGAGAGAGAGAGAGAGAGAGAGAGAGAGAGAGAGAGAGAGAGAGAGAGAGAGAGAGAGATTTAGACCCGAACCCACATGGTTGTACACATGCACTCACATACACATGCATGCACACACTCATGCAGACCATGGTAATCTG
>JAWQFJ010011815.1:35000-67500 GCA_034096865.1 Theodoxus fluviatilis
CGTAACAATTTCTCCATGTTGCCCAGGATTACTGAAGATTTACTCTGTATTGTGCAGATATACATGCCCTAAAAAGCTGCGTAACATAGTATATATCTATGTGATCTTGTTCAGATGTGGTGCAAATTTGTTTGTCACTGTTCGCGATTGCAAATTATGCTAGTAATGAATGGGGTTGATGTCTGTAGGGTTTGATGGTGTGAATTATTGTGCCTTACTACTTGATGGATCTTATGGCTGATAATTCCAGTCTTGGAAATTGTATGCTGGGGGCAGTGGGGGACTTTGCAAGACATTGTTCATACAAGAGGAGGTGTTGGAGCCATCCTGCATTTTTCTGGCCTTGATGGATGCTGCCACAGTTTACAGCAGGGGCATAATTTCTAGTGGGTTGCTAAAAATAGTCCCACTGTAATCAGTATAGCACGTCGTATATCATGGCAGTAAGCATGATACACAACGTCTCAAACAAAATTCAGTATTTGCAGGCTAAAAAGATGAATCAAGATTAATATGACTGTTACAGTGTTAGCTTGGATGGAGGATGCCAGCTGAGTGTGGAATAAGAAAATTAAGCAGCTCCAGAGTACAGAAATTCCTGAGCTAAAATCTAATGAGGTCAATACCCCACCATGAAGGCACTGCCATGATATATGATTTCCCAAACTGATTAGAGTGGGACTGTTGTTTGCAACCCACTAGAATTTACGTCCCAGCTGCAATAATGATAGGTAGGTGCCTTCAAAGATGGATCAGGCCATCTTTGTGACCTTCTGGCACGAAATGAGACAGGCATCATCTAGCCTCATTTTGAGATGTGTGACTGTGCTGGAGATGGGCCACACTAGTGGACTCATCTGAGGAGAGGGGTGTGGGGAAGACAGCCAAGTTGGCAAGCCTCCGCATCTGATTGGCTGCGTTTTTACAATGTTTCTTCAAATCTTCAGATTCTTGTGTCATTCTGTGTGTGAATCACTGCTAATTTACTGCAGATTAACCAAGTTCATTTGCCATTCTGATGCTTAAATTGCCTGCTAGTGCTAGCTTGTGTTTACCACCAGCTTGGCTGTCTTTCTCAGTCCCCTGTCCTTGAATGAGTCCATTAGTGTGGCCCGTCTCAGGAAGTTTTTCTAATGTTCTAAATGTAGTGGTCAAGCGAGGACCTGGGACAAAGTTTCAGCTGTTCCCCAGAATGTCGCAAGATTCAGAATGAGTTGGAGCAGGAAAACTGGCAAGCAACCTCACTCCTTCCCAGGGTGGCAAGGGATGCTATGGTGAAAGCAGCTGGGATAGACTGAGTGTGATGTTGATGAAGAGACTTAAACACCTAGAACATCACTTTGATCAGTACTGTACAGGGGACACTTGCTGTTTGATAGGGATGCCACTGTGCTTGAGCTTGTCTTCAATACCAGCCTTGCAGTTCACTATCTTGGGTGAGAGGGAAGGTAACATAGCATGACTGGCCATTTGAGGCAGCTGATGGCCATCTGGAATGGTTATCCAGGAGTGAGCCTCCCCCTGAGTTTCTGAATGATAGGGCAGAAACACTTGACAAAGGAAGCTCTTCATCCAAAGACCTTCAGAAGCAGGTTTCTCAGAAGCAATTCTAACGCATCCTCACGTGGGACCAGAGGCATGGGCTGTTTTGAAAGGTATTATGAAATGTTCAGAGTTAAATGCTCTTGCGAATCCCAGATCTTTTCTACTTCCTGAACCTGTCCACGCAGGTGGTCATTGTAAACACTCATCTCTGAGCGCTGTCTAAATACCTTTCAAAATTATGAAACGTGCCTCTGGTCCTGCAAGAGGATCATGTATGATGCATTTGAGGATTGCTTCTGACAAACCAGCCTGAGATGTCCCAGTTCTCTGGACGTTTCTTTCCCTGGGTGCCACTGCGTCCATCTTTCCATTGTGCATGTTCTGGTCCCAGCTGCTGTCTCACATGCCTTGCTTTTCTCTTTGCAGTCTGCAACTTTGTTGTCCACGACCGCTGTCTGAGAGCCGTGGTCTCACCATGCTCCAGCATTGCCGGCCAGCTGGTCAAGGTAAGCAGTGAAAGAATGGATGAAGAGCTGGATGGATGGATGAATAAGTGGGTGGGTGGTAACGGATGGGATTGATAGATGCATGGATGGATGGGATGGGTGGATGGATGAATTACTGATGGAGGGGAAGGAAAGAATAAAAAGGAGAATGCTAGTGGCCTTTCTGTCAGAAGACCAAGTGGGACCTGTCATTCCTATAGAATGGTTCAAATGGACATTAGCCATGTGCACACTCAGCAGGAAGCCATGTTTGTAAAGCAATGGGGTCAGCATATTGGTAGCACACCTCATGATGTGCTTCAGCTGGAACCCAGGGTTGCTGGTCTGTGGGGAGCACCTCCAGCTGCAATACCCGAATGACTGGCAACAGCGTGTGCAATGAATGTAAAGGCAACAGCATGTGCAATGAATGTAAAGGCAACAGCATGTGCAATGAATGTAAAGGCAACAGCATGTGCAATGAATGTAAAGGCAGCAGCATGTGCAATGAATGTAAAGGCAGCAGCATGTGCAATGAATGTAAAGGCAGCAGCGTGTACAATGAATGTAAAGGCAACAGCATGTGCAGTGAATGTAAAGGCAGCAGCATGTGCAGTGAATGTAAAGGCAGCAGCATGTGCAGTGAATGTAAAGGCAGCAGCATGTGCAGTGAATGTAAAGGCAGCAGCATGTGCAATGAATGTAAAGGCAGCAGCATGTACAGTGAATGTAAAGGCAGCAGTGTGTGCAGTGAATGTAAAGGCAACAGCATGTGCAATGAATGTAAAGGCAGCAGCATGTACAGTGAATGTAAAGGCAGCAGCATGTGCAGTGAATGTAAAGGCAGCAGCATGTTCAGTGAATGTAAAGGCAGCGGCGTGTACAGTGAATGTAAAGGCAGCAGCGTGTACAGTGAATGTAAAGGCAGCAGCATGTTCAGTGAATGTAAAGGCAGCGGCGTGTACAGTGAATGTAAAGGCAGCAGCATGTACAGTGAATGTAAAGGCAGCAGCATGTGCAGTGAATGTAAAGGCAACTGAGTGAGGCAGTGAATGTAAAGGCAGCAGCATGTGCAGTGAATGTAAAGGCAGCAGCATGTGCAGTGAATGTAAAGGCAACTGAGTGAGGCAGTGAATGTAAAGGCAGCAGCGTGTGCAGTGAATGTAAAGGCAACAGCGTGTGCAGTGAATGTAAAGGCAGCAGCATGTGCAGTGAATGTAAAGGCAACAGCGAGTGCAGTGAATGTAAAGGCAACTGAGTGAGGCAGTGAATGTAAAGGCAACTGAGTGAGGCAGTGAATGTAAAGGCAGCAGCGTGTGCAGTGAATGTAAAGGCAGCAGCATGTGCAGTGAATGTAAAGGCAACAGCGAGTGCAGTGAATGTAAAGGCAGCAGCGTGTGCAGTGAATGTAAAGGCAGCAGCATGTGCAGTGAATGTAAAGGCAACTGAGTGAGGCAGTGAATGTAAAGGCAACTGAGTGAGGCAGTGAATGTAAAGGCAGCAGCGTGTGCAGTGAATGTAAAGGCAGCAGCATGTGCAGTGAATGTAAAGGCAGCAGCATGTGCAGTGAATGTAAAGGCAGCAGCGTGTGCAGTGAATGTAAAGGTAGCAGTGTGTGCAGTGAATGTAAAGGCAGCAGCATGTGCAGTGAATGTAAAGGCAGCAGCAGGTGCAGTGAATGTAAAGGCAGCAGCATGTGCAGTGAATGTAAAGGCAACAGCGAGTGCAGTGAATGTAAAGGCAGCAGCGTGTGCAGTGAATGTAAAGGCAGCAGCATGTGCAGTGAATGTAAAGGCAGCAGCATGTGCAGTGAATGTAAAGGCAGCAGCATGTGCAGTGAATGTAAAGGCAGCAGAGTGTGCAGTGAATGTAAAGGCAACAGCGAGTGCAGTGAATGTAAAGGCAACTGAGTGAGGCAGTGAATGTAAAGGCAGCAGCATGTGCAGTGAATGTAAAGGCAGCAGCATGTGCAGTGAATGTAAAGTCAGCAGCATGTGCAGTGAATGTAAAGGCAGCAGTGTGTGCAGTGAATGTAAAGTCAGCAGCATGTGCAGTGAATGTAAAGGCAGCAGCATGTGCAGTGAATGTAAAGTCAGCAGCATGTGCAGTGAATGTAAAGGCAGCAGTGTGTGCAGTGAATGTAAAGGCAGCAGCATGTGCAGTGAATGTAAAGGCAACAGCGAGTGCAGTGAATGTAAAGGCAGCAGCATGTGCAGTGAATGTAAAGGCAACTGTGTGTGCAGTGAATGTAAAGGCAGCAGCATGTGCAGTGAATGTAAAGGCAGCAGAGTGTGCAGTGAATGTAAAGGCAGCAGCATGTGCAGTGAATGTAAAGGCAGCAGCATGTGCAGTGAATGTAAAGGCAGCAGCGTGTGCAGTGAATGTAAAGGCAGCAGCATGTGCAGTGAATGCAAAGGCAGCAGCATGTGCAGTGAATGCAAAGGCAGCAGCATGTGCAGTGAATGTAAAGGCAGCAGTGTGTGCAGTGAATGTAAAGGCAGCAGCATGTGCAGTGAATGTAAAGGCAGCAGAGTGTGCAGTGAATGTAAAGGCAGCAGCATGTGCAGTGAATGTAAAGGCAGCAGAGTGTGCAGTGAATGTAAAGGCAGCAGCATGTGCAGTGAATGTAAAGGCAGCAGCATGTGCAGTGAATGTAAAGGCAGTAACGTGTGCAGTGAATGTAAAGGCAGCAGCATGTGCAATGAATGTAAAGGCAGCAGCATGTGCAGTGAATGTTAAGGCAGCAGCATGTGCAGTGAATGTAAAGGCAGTGCTCAGTGTGTGCAGTGAATGTAAAGGCAGCAGCATGTGCAGTGAATGTAAAGGCAGCAGAGTGTGCAGTGAATGTAAAGGCAGCAGCATGTGCAGTGAATGTAAAGGCAGCAGAGTGTGCAGTGAATGTAAAGGCAGCAGCATGTGCAGTGAATGTAAAGGCAGCAGCATGTGCAATGAATGTAAAGGCAGCAGCATGTGCAGTGAATGTAAAGGCAGCAGCATGTGCAGTGAATGTAAAGGCAGTGCTCAGTGTGTGCAGTGAATGTAAAGGCAGCAGCATGTGCAGTGAATGTAAAGGCAACTGAGTGAGGCAGTGAATGTAAAGGCAGCAGCATGTGCAGTGAATGTAAAGGCAGCAGCATGTGCAGTGAATGTAAAGGCAGCAGCATGTACAGTGAATGTAAAGGCAGCAGCATGTGCAGTGAATGTAAAGGCAGCAGCATGTGCAGTGAATGTAAAGGCAGCAGCATGTGCAGTGAATGTAAAGTCAGCAGCATGTGCAGTGAATGTAAAGGCAACTGTGTGAGGCAGTGAATGTAAAGGCAGCAGCATGTGCAGTGAATGTAAAGGCAGCAGCGTGTGCAGTGAATGTAAAGGCAGCAGCATGTGCAGTGAATGTAAAGGCAGCAGCGTGTGCAGTGAATGTAAAGGCAGCAGCGTGTGCAGTGAATGTAAAGGCAGCAGCGTGTGCAGTGAATGTAAAGGCAGCAGTGTGTGCAGTGAATGTAAAGGCAGCAGCATGTGCAGTGAATGTAAAGTCAGCAGCATGTGCAGTGAATGTAAAGGCAACTGACTGATGTGGTGGGCTTTTAAAACCAAAGCAGCACAGATGTTCCCATTTGGTGTTACTGTGTATTCTGGCAACCTGGGATGGAGACTAGAGAGTGCAAATGTAAGAATTGGACATGGCATCAACAAGATTGCACATGGCTGTCCATCCATTCTGTGTGGCTCTAATCTGATGGTCAAATTGCTGTCAATTTGAAAGATCCATTACAATAATTGTGTTAACAAAAAGAGTTAGTGTAAACCTGGCATCTTGTGAAGAATGGAATCATACCCTCATTTTTGTTATTCCTTACACTATTTGAGGCTTTAATTGTCCATGCACAAATGGCTATTTATTCCCTAACCCACAGTCACTTGAAAATGTTTTTTTTAAATATATATATATATGCACGTAGAACTTAACAACAGCTCCTCATCATACATGATACAAAAGGGAGAAGATTTTGTGGGACTATCAAACCTCAGGAACTACCCTGATATCTCTACATGTTGGGTTGATCTATGTGTGCGTCTTGTCTGGATGCTGTCCACAGGCTCACTTTGCCTCTCCAATCACTGCAAAGTGACCTTCTTGTACTGGAGCCTTGCTGCAGGTTCAAAGGTCCCTAGTTGGTGTATTGATCCTGGCCTGGGTTTGCACATGGAATGCAAGGCTGCTCTCATATGGGATGGATGCAAGGCTGCTCTCATATGGGATGGATGCAAGGCTGCTCTCATATGGGATGGATGCAAGGCTGCTCTCATATGGGATGGATGCAAGGCTGCCCTCATATGGGATGGATACAAGGCTGCCCTCATATGGGATGGATGCAAGGCTGCTCTCATATGGGATGGATGCAAGGCTGCTCTCATATGGGATGGATGCAAGGCTGCTCTCATATGGGATGGATGCAAGGCTGCTCTCATATGGGATGGATGCAAGGCTGCTCTCATATGGGATGGATGCAAGGCTGCTCTCATATGGGATGGATGCAAGGCTGCTGTCATATGGGATGGATGCAAGGCTGCTGTCATATGGGATGGATGCAAGGCTGCTCTCAATCTCATATGGGATGGATGCAAGGCTGCTCTCATATGGGATGGATACAAGGCTGCTCTCATATGGGATGGATGCAAGGCTGCTCTCATATGGGATGGATGCAAGGCTGCTCTCATATGGGATGGATGCAAGGCTGCTGTCATATGGGATGGATGCAAGGCTGCTCTCATATGGGATGGTATGCAAGGCTGCTCTCATATGGGATGGATGCAAGGCTGCTCTCATATGGGATGGATGCAAGGCTGCTCTCATATGGGATGGATGCAAGGCTGCTCTCATATGGGATGGATGCAAGGCTGCTCTCATATGGGATGGATGCAAGGCTGCCCTCATATGGGATGGATGCAAGGCTGCTCTAAATCGCATATGGGATGGATGCAAGGCTGCTCTCATATGGGATGGATGCAAGGCTGCTCGCATATGGGATGGATGCAAGGCTGCTCTCATATGGGATGGATGCAAGGCTGCTCTCATATGGGATGGATGCAAGGCTGCCCTCATATGGGATGGATACAAGGCTGCTCTCATATGGGATGGATGCAAGGCTGCTCTCATATGGGATGGATACAAGGCTGCTCTCATATGGGATGGTATGCAAGGCTGCTCTCATATGGGATGGATGCAAGGCTGCTGTCATATGGGATGGATGCAAGGCTGCTCTCATATGGGATGGATGCAAGGCTGCTCTCATATGGGATGGATGCAAGGCTGCTCTCATATGGGATGGATGCAAGGCTGCTCTCATATGGGATGGATGCAAGGCTGCTCTCATATGGGATGGATGCAAGGCTGCTCTCATATGGGATGGATGCAAGGCTGCTCTCATATGGGATGGATGCAAGGCTGCTCTCATATGGGATGGATGCAAGGCTGCTGTCATATGGGATGGATGCAAGGCTGCTGTCATATGGGATGGATGCAAGGCTGCTGTCATATGGGATGGATGCAAGGCTGCTCTCATATGGGATGGATGCAAGGCTGCTCTCATATGGGATGGATGCAAGGCTGCTCTCATATGGGATGGATGCAAGGCTGCTCTCATATGGGATGGATGCAAGGCTGCTCTCATATGGGATGGATGCAAGGCTGCTCTCATATGGGATGGATGCAAGGCTGCTCTCATATGGGATGGATGCAAGGCTGCTCTAAATCTCATATGGGATGGATGCAAGGCTGCTCTCATATGGGATGGATGCAAGGCTGCTCTCATATGGGATGGATGCAAGGCTGCTCTCATATGGGATGGATGCAAGGCTGCTCTCATATGGGATGGATGCAAGGCTGCTCTCATATGGGATGAATGCAAGGCTGCTCTCATATGGGATGGATGCAAGGCTGCCCTCATATGGGATGGATGCAAGGCTGCTCTCATATGGGATGGATGCAAGGCTGCTCTCATATGGGATGGATGCAAGGCTGCCCTCATATGGGATGGATGCAAGGCTGCTCTCATATGGGATGGATGCAAGGCTGCTCTCATATGGGATGGATGCAAGGCTGCCCTCATATGGGATGGATGCAAGGCTGCTCTCATATGGGATGGATGCAAGGCTGCTCTCATATGGGATGGATGCAAGGCTGCTGTCATATGGGATGGATGCAAGGCTGCTGTCATATGGGATGAATGCAAGGCTGCTCTCATATGGGATGGATGCAAGGCTGCCCTCATATGGGATGGATGCAAGGCTGCTCTCATATGGGATGGATGCAAGGCTGCTGTCATATGGGATGAATGCAAGGCTGCTCTCATATGGGATGGATGCAAGGCTGCTCTCATATGGGATGGATGCAAGGCTGCTCTCATATGGGATGGATGCAAGGCTGCTCTCAGTCTCATATGGGATGGATGCAAGGCTGCTCTCATATGGGATGGATGCAAGGCTGCTCTCAGTCTCATATGGGATGGATGCAAGGCTGCTCTCATATGGGATGGATGCAAGGCTGCTCTCACATGGGATGGATGCAAGGCTGCTCTCATATGGGATGAATGCAAGGCTGCTCTCATATGGGATGGATGCAAGGCTGCCCTCATATGGGATGGATGCAAGGCTGCTCTCATATGGGATGGATGCAAGGCTGCTCTCATATGGGATGGATGCAAGGCTGCTCTCATATGGGATGGATGCAAGGCTGCCCTCATATGGGATGGATGCAAGGCTGCTCTCATATGGGATGGATACAAGGCTGCTCTCAGTCTCATATGGGATGGATGCAAGGCTGCTCTCATATGGGATGGATGCAAGGCTGCTCTCAGTCTCATATGGGATGGATGCAAGGCTGCTCTCATATGGGATGGATGCAAGGCTGCCCTCATATGGGATGGATGCAAGGCTGCCCTCATATGGGATGGATGCAAGGCTGCCCTCATATGGGATGGATGCAAGGCTGCCCTCATATGGGATGGATGCAAGGCTGCTCTCATATGGGATGGATGCAAGGCTGCTGTCATATGGGATGAATGCAAGGCTGCTCTCATATGGGATGGATGCAAGGCTGCTCTCATATGGGATGGATGCAAGGCTGCCCTCATATGGGATGGATGCAAGGCTGCCCTCATATGGGATGGATGCAAGGCTGCTCTCAGTCTCATATGGGATGGATGCAAGGCTGCCCTCATATGGGATGGATGCAAGGCTGCCCTCATATGGGATGGATGCAAGGCTGCTCTCATATGGGATGGATGCAAGGCTGCTGTCATATGGGATGAATGCAAGGCTGCTGTCATATGGGATGGATGCAAGGCTGCTCTCATATGGGATGGATGCAAGGCTGCTCTCAGTCTCATATGGGATGGATGCAAGGCTGCTCTCATATGGGATGGATGCAAGGCTGCTCTCATATGGGATGGATGCAAGGCTGCTCTAAATCTCATATGGGATGGATGCAAGGCTGCCCTCATATGGGATGGATGCAAGGCTGCTCTCATATGGGATGGATGCAAGGCTGCTCTCAGTCTCATATGGGATGGATGCAAGGCTGCTCTCATATGGGATGGATGCAAGGCTGCTCTCATATGGGATGGATGCAAGGCTGCTCTCAGTCTCATATGGGATGGATGCAAGGCTGCTCTCAGTCTCATATGGGATGGATGCAAGGCTGCTCTCATATGGGATGGATGCAAGGCTGCTCGCATATGGGATGGATGCAAGGCTGCTCTCATATGGGATGGATGCAAGGCTGCTCTCATATGGGATGGTATGCAAGGCTGCTCTCATATGGGATGGATGCAAGGCTGCTCTCATATGGGATGGATGCAAGGCTGCTCTCATATGGGATGGATGCAAGGCTGCTCTCATATGGGATGGATGCAAGGCTGCTCTCATATGGGATGGATGCAAGGCTGCTCTCATATGGGATGGATGCAAGGCTGCTCTCATATGGGATGGATGCAAGGCTGCCCTCATATGGGATGGATGCAAGGCTGCTCTCATATGGGATGGATGCAAGGCTGCTCTCATATGGGATGGATGCAAGGCTGCTCTCATATGGGATGGATGCAAGGCTGCTCTCATATGGGATGGATGCAAGGCTGCTCTCATATGGGATGGATGCAAGGCTGCTGTCATATGGGATGGATGCAAGGCTGCCCTCATATGGGATGGATGCAAGGCTGCTCTCATATGGGATGGATGCAAGGCTGCTCTCATATGGGATGGATGCAAGGCTGCTCTCATATGGGATGGATGCAAGGCTGCTCTCATATGGGATGGATGCAAGGCTGCTCTCATATGGGATGGATGCAAGGCTGCCCTCATATGGGATGGATGCAAGGCTGCTCTCATATGGGATGGATGCAAGGCTGCTCTCATATGGGATGGATGCAAGGCTGCTCTCATATGGGATGGATGCAAGGCTGCTCTCATATGGGATGGATGCAAGGCTGCCCTCATATGGGATGGATGCAAGGCTGCTCTCATATGGGATGGATGCAAGGCTGCTCTCATATGGGATGGATGCAAGGCTGCTCTCATATGGGATGGATGCAAGGCTGCTCTCATATGGGATGGATGCAAGGCTGCTCTCATATGGGATGGATGCAAGGCTGCTCTCATATGGGATGGATGCAAGGCTGCTCTCATATGGGATGGATGCAAGGCTGCTCTCATATGGGATGGATGCAAGGCTGCTCTCATATGGGATGGATGCAAGGCTGCTCTCAAATGGGATGGATGCAAGGCTGCTCTCATATGGGATGGATGCAAGGCTGCTCTCATATGGGATGGATGCAAGGCTGCTCTCATATGGGATGGATGCAAGGCTGCTCTCAATCGCATATGGGATGGATGCAAGGCTGCTCTCATATGGGATGGATGCAAGGCTGCTCTCATATGGGATGGATGCAAGGCTGCTCTCATATGGGATGGATGCAAGGCTGCTCTCATATGGGATGGATGCAAGGCTGCTCTCATATGGGATGGATGCAAGGCTGCTCTCATATGGGATGGATGCAAGGCTGCTCTCAATCGCATATGGGATGGATGCAAGGCTGCTCTCATATGGGATGGATGCAAGGCTGCTCTCATATGGGATGGATGCAAGGCTGCTCTCATATGGGATGGATGCAAGGCTGCCCTCATATGGGATGGATGCAAGGCTGCTCTCATATGGGATGGATGCAAGGCTGCCCTCATATGGGATGGATGCAAGGCTGCTCTAAATCGCATATGGGATGGATGCAAGGCTGCCCTCATATGGGATGGATACAAGGCTGCTCTCATATGGGATGGATGCAAGGCTGCTCTCATATGGGATGGATGCAAGGCTGCCCTCATATGGGATGGATGCAAGGCTGCTCTCATATGGGATGGATGCAAGGCTGCCCTCATATGGGATGGATGCAAGGCTGCTCTGATATGGGATGGATGCAAGGCTGCTCTCATATGGGATGGATGCAAGGCTGCTCTCATATGGGATGGATGCAAGGCTGCTCTCATATGGGATGGATGCAAGGCTCCTCTCATATGGGATGGATACAAGGCTGCTCTCAATCGCATATGGGATGGATGCAAGGCTGCTCTCATATGGGATGGATGCAAGGCTGCTCTCATATGGGATGGATACAAGGCTGCTCTCATATGGGATGGATGCAAGGCTGCCCTCATATGGGATGGATGCAAGGCTGCTCTCATATGGGATGGATGCAAGGCTGCCCTCATATGGGATGGATGCAAGGCTGCTCTAAATCGCATATGGGATGGATGCAAGGCTGCCCTCATATGGGATGGATACAAGGCTGCTCTCATATGGGATGGATGCAAGGCTGCTCTCATATGGGATGGATGCAAGGCTGCTCTCATATGGGATGGATGCAAGGCTGCCCTCATATGGGATGGATGCAAGGCTGCTCTCATATGGGATGGATACAAGGCTGCTCTCAATCGCATATGGGATGGATGCAAGGCTGCTCTCATATGGGATGGATGCAAGGCTGCTCTCAATCTCATATGGGATGGATGCAAGGCTGCTCGCATATGGGATGGATGCAAGGCTGCTCTCATATGGGATGGATGCAAGGCTGCTCTCATATGGGATGGATGCAAGGCTGCTCTCATATGGGATGGATACAAGGCTGCTCTCATATGGGATGGATGCAAGGCTGCTCTCATATGGGATGGATGCAAGGCTGCTCTCATATGGGATGGATGCAAGGCTGCTGTCATATGGGATGGATGCAAGGCTGCTCTCATATGGGATGGATGCAAGGCTGCTCTCATAATGGATGGATGCAAGGCTGCTCTCATATGGGATGGATGCAAGGCTGCTCTCATATGGGATGGATGCAAGGCTGCCCTCATATGGGATGGATGCAAGGCTGCTCTCATATGGGATGGATGCAAGGCTGCTCTCATATGGGATGGATGCAAGGCTGCTCTCATATGGGATGGATGCAAGGCTGCTCTAAATCTCATATGGGATGGATGCAAGGCTGCTCTCATATGGGATGGATGCAAGGCTGCTGTCATATGGGATGGATGCAAGGCTGCTCTCATATGGGATGGATGCAAGGCTGCTCTCATATGGGATGGATGCAAGGCTGCTCTCATATGGGATGGATGCAAGGCTGCTCTCATATGGGATGGATGCAAGGCTGCTCTCAATCTCATATGGGATGGATGCAAGGCTGCTCTCAATCTCATATGGGATGGATGCAAGGCTGCTCTCATATGGGATGGATGCAAGGCTGCCCTCATATGGGATGGATGCAAGGCTGCTCTCATATGGGATGGATGCAAGGCTGCTCTCAATCTCATATGGGATGGATGCAAGGCTGCTCTCATATGGGATGGATGCAAGGCTGCTCTCAATCTCATATGGGATGGATGCAAGGCTGCCCTCATATGGGATGGATGCAAGGCTGCTCTCATATGGGATGGATGCAAGGCTGCTCTCATATGGGATGGATGCAAGGCTGCTCTCATATGGGATGGATGCAAGGCTGCTCTCATATGGGATGGATGCAAGGCTGCTCTCATATGGGATGGATGCAAGGCTGCTCTCATATGGGATGGATGCAAGGCTGCTCTCATATGGGATGGATGCAAGGGCCCATGAATCATTTACATTTTAAAAAGCAATCTGAATTCCGAAAGGAGAGAGAAAGATTGGGGGGAAGAAAAGAAAGTTATAAGCAACATCAACTCTGAAGGAATCTTTGGTGAATGTAAGGTTGACTCTGGATGTCAGAGACTAGTGTAGACAGTGGTTAGTGGATGGGGTGAGACCTTGACCTCTAGGAGAGGAGATCGAAAATGCTTCCAATGCTTAGGCCATTATTTGGTGGACAACTGAATGAATGAATGAATGAGTAAATAAATGAACTAGACAGCACTTTAGGAGCGCAAATCCCCACCCAGGAAACCACAACACAATGCACCGTAATTCAGCCAGTGTGTTCTGCTTGCTGGGCCTGAAGCTACATCATACATGATGGTTTTGATGATGCTAGTGGTTCATGGAGGTATGCCTGAGATGCAGCCTGTATAATTTAAGATACACTGTATTGTTCTCCCGAACTCGTGAACATTACTTGAAAACGCCTTACAGGATTTGAATAGACGGCTGGCCTTCCATGCCCTGTGTAATTCAGGTAGTATGTTCTGCTTGGCAGGCCTGACACCACAAAGTGTAGTTCATTTTAGTGCCACACCTGCTGGGACTCATAGTCTCACAGTGTGCAACGCATATGCCGGGTTTGGGGGCCCATCAACCAAGGTGATACTATTTCTGTTTACGGTTGTGATTCCAAAATGAGATAACAGAGAACCTCCACAATGTCATGGATTGTTCCATGGGTCAAACTCTGACCTTGCACAAACTTTTGCTGAATGAGTCGTTATCGGCAAGATTTCCGGACACTGTACCCCAGTTTTGAAATCTCGGCCTTACAGTCACGTGACTCGCACGCCCGGGGAGTTATGCTAAGATCCAGCTGCGTTAACGTATCTGCGTTTTGTGACAAACGTCTTGCTCGGCGATACTGTACTCCATGCACCTTAACGGTCTGCGTGATTCAGGTGTAATCTTAAGCTAAACGACGTTTATAAATGTCCGTTCTCGCGAGAAATGGCTAGATTTGAAACTGGGGTACAGTGTCCGGAAATGTTGCCGCCAACGACCATTTCAGCCCAACTTTCATCAGAATCTGTTTTGAACTTTTTGAGTTACTTTGCCAAATAACTAGCAAATGAACGGACAAACTAACCAATGGAATCACACAACCTCGTTGGCAGAAATAATGAATGAATGTTTATGGCCTATCAGCCATTGCAGGGAAGACATGGCATCGTGCAAGTTAACTGCTTCACTGCTAGCATCTTTTGCAGTAGCTTGCGCAGAAAGAAAACAAAGTTGTGTCGCAAGATCCTTCCCACTGTGTTAATTGCTTTCACAGGAGGTGAATCTGCATCCTCCTATTGACTTTTCTGCAGTGCTGGGCAATTCACAAAGATGGTCACCGTAGAGCTGTGTATGTCCACTCAGCCTTGGTAGTTGCAAAGACTACGTGTACATGAACATCCACAGAGCAGTGAAGAATGAATGGTCTAGAGAGATAAGCTTTTGAGTTGTTCTCCCGAGTTCGTGACTGGATGGGGTGCTCTTAAAGTTTCTTATAACCAGCTATTTTTTAGTTTTAGGCAAAGAAACATTGCATCAGGAGGTTGTACATATGTCCAAGAAACACCATGAGCAATGGGATTTGATGAAAGTAAAGTTTGTGCATGTTAGAGTAATAAATAATGTAAAATTGCCATCAAAATGGCTACCAAAAAGTGGAACGGCTGACCCAACACGCTCCATAAACTATCTGCAGCAAAGTATGCCATTGGGGTGTTAAAATTCTTCTGTGAATATGTTAATTAAAGTTTTATTTAGCTTTTCCCAGCAAGAAAACCGCGATGTCAAAATAACTGTACGTGAAAATCGACTTCAAAGACGGGGTAACGCACGCTTCATGCAAGGTCACAAGTGGACTTGCTTTTTTCACAAGCCGCTTCCTCCGAAACGCATTCAACACACACCGCTAAGTTTTAAAATCGAAAGTACTGATTCAATAGATCAAACTCATACAGAAAACATTAGCATTTTGTGTGCATTTTAAAATTTTCTTCAATAAAGTCACAGATGAAGCATGCGTTACCTTGATTTCAAATCTAAAACTGTGAACGTGAATCCGTCGTCTGTTTAAAAAAAGTACTACTGCTGCTGCTTTTTGGGTTACATTTTCTGATACTGTAATGACTAAGCTGTCCAAAAATGACATTAAGAATTGCTAAAGTGAATGTTTAAAATTTAGTCCATTTTCCTGGTTTTAGTCACGAACTCGGGAGAACAACTCTTTTACAATGAGCTGTTGAAACTTTCTTTATGGACTTGTTGTTTGTGAGGATGTTCTGAACTCCTTTTCTATGAGATTCCTACTTGATTAGCTTTGTACCAGTCAGTCAGGTGATGGCTATCCATCATCCTGTCATGCAGACAATCCAAATGTCCTAGGAAAGTCAGTAGATGAAGATCTTCCTGAAGCCTGGGTCTATCTTCCTTGCACATATCCACTGCCCACTTCTTAGTGAAGGCAGAGGAAGGAGCACTGTCCCCTATGGTCAACTCCATGTCCTCATGAAATGCTCATTGGAACTGGAGAGAACTCGGAGAGTGCAAACCTCCGCCATGGAAGCCACAATTTCTCTTCCGTGGACTTTTTAGGCCGGACACTACAAAGTTTAGTTCATTTTAGTGGCTGAAAGTTATCTCTTGAGTGCAGAACGCATACACAAACATGGGTGTGATGATTAACAGTTTGATGTCAGCAACTACAAGATGAGCAATAAACTTTCTCTTTATGCTTCCAATTCACAAACTAAATAACTGAAAACCGCCAAACTTTATTGGATTGTTCCTAGAGTGTAACCCTGATTTACCACTAAATTTAATCAGAATATATTGTAAACTTTTTGAGTTATTTTGCCAAATGACTAACAGACAAACAAACAAACAAACAAATTGAGGGTAAAACGTAAACTCCATGGTGGAGGTAATTAGGCCCTACAAATTCCACTGTTTGATGACACTTCGCAGCTGTAAATGTCCATACTTTGGACGTGCCACCACAAAAACCAGCCCCTAATTTGTGTAAGTCATCCATAGACAACTCGATTCACCATATGAAAGTGTGTGTGTGTGTGTGTGTGTGTGTGTGCGTGCCTGTGTGCGTGCATGTGTGCGTGCGTGCATGTGAATGTGAAATAGAATCTGTATGAAATAGCTATAACTATGATTCACTTTTAGTGTGTTGGCAAAGCAAAATTCCTTTCAAATGACTCTGCATGTGTTAATAACAGTAACTGCTGGATTTACTAACTAAGGTCCCAGCTGGTTCAGCCAAGTTTCATTCAGTTGTGTTGATTAAAATGTTCCATATAAAATTACAGATTTAATGTTCTTGTAAAAAGTTTTTAATATATTTTTCTGCATTAAGATAGATATGAAGCTATCATTTGACAAAAGAGACACCTTTAAATGTCAAGGTCAGATAGGTCACTGACCTGATGTGGATCCTGCTAAACTCAGCAGTCTGGTGAAGGTGTCATAAAACATCAAGGTCACACAGAGGTCGCTGACCTTTGGAAACTGGGTCTTGCTGCAGCCCTAGCTCTTTGCACTTGGAAGGGATGAATGGCCGGAAGGCAGGGGGCTTGAGATGGTGTTATCTCTGTCCCTCTCAGCTGCAGAACTTGAAGGGCATTGCAGTCAATATGAAAATGCTGCTTTGTGGCAAAACTCTATCTTTGCTCAGGAATCTGAAGAAGTAAAAGGAGGAGGAGGGCGAGGACGACAACATAAAGAAGGAAGACGAGATTACACCAGTCACCTATAAAAAAAGAAACAGAAATGCCCCTTTGATGTCTTTTTCCACTAGCATATCATGGTTCTGGGAAATGCAACTCATCTGAGAAAGAAAGTAGGGTGAGGGGTAGGGAGGTTGTATCAAGCAGACATGGCTGTTTGCTAGATCGGAGATGCAGAAAACAATATCATCAGTTGTTTTGTTTTATGTAAGCACACTATTCTCTCCTCCAAACACAGATATCTTAGGAATTGAAAATGAGATTTTAAACAAGTTTATTTGAAAAGTAATGAATGACTTAGATCTTTGGAGTGTTTCTGGAAGCTTATTCCAGAGCTTTGGACCAATGAAAGAGAAACATTCACACAAGAGGAGTTTATCAGACAACTGCAGTTGTATGGATGGTGCATGATTATGAATCAGGTCTGACTCTGAGAGGTGACCCCATGCAGCACCACTGACACGCTTCAACACGCTACAGAGACATTTGTGTTCAATGCGGCATTGAGCAGGGAACCAGTGAAGATGCAGCAGGACTAGAGAAATATTGGACTTAGCTGGTAGACTTTTTAACTATGTGTGCTCCAGTGTTTTGTTTGTGGTTTTTATCCTGCAGTGGCATCGTGTTGACTGCACATTGTTTCAGTGTGTTGCACCCGATTCATTTTGTCTTTGCAGAACCCCGTCGCCCACTGCTGGTCAGACCCAGGGCATTTCAAACGGAAGTTCTGCTCAGTGTGCCGCAAACGCCTGGAAGACAGCCTGGCTATACGATGTGAAAGTGAGTGGCCTTCATGCTTCCACTGTGTGTGTGTGTGTGTGTGTGTGTGTGTGTGTGTGTGTGTGTGTGTGTGTGTGTCTGTGTGTGTTTGTGTGTGTGTGTCTGTGTGTGTGTGTGTGTGTGTGTGTGTCTGTGTGTGTGTCTGTGTCTGTGTCTGTGTGTGTGTGTGTGTGTGTGTGTGTGTGTGTGTGTGTGTGTGTGTGTGTCTGGCTTTGTCTGGGTTTCTGTCTGTATGTGTCTCTGTGTGTCTGTGTCTGTCTGCCTGCCTGCCTGCCTCCCTCTCTGTCTCTGTCTCTGTCTGTCTCTGTCTCTCTCTCTCTCTCTCTCTCTCTCTCTCTCTCTGTCTCTCTGTCTCTCTCTGTCTCTCTCTCTCTGTCTCTCTGTCTCGCTCTGTCTCTCTCTGTCTCACTCTGTCTCTCTCAGTCTCTCTCTCTCTCTCTCTCTCTCTCTCTCTCTCTCTCTCTCTCTCTCTCTCTCTCTCTCTCTCTCTCTCACACACACACACACACACACACACACAAACACACACACACACACAGGCAGATTAACATTTAAAGGAGTAAGACCCAGTAACCATAATTTTTTGTTGAATATTAGGTCCTATTTAAATTCTCACCCAACAGGTTTTAGGTTAAAGTGCCGTCTACCTGTGATATGTTTGGATAGATTATACTAATTAACTTCCAATGTGGCTGCCAATACAACACATATTTACCAGATTTTGAAACATGATACCAGAAAAGGAGTTAACAGTACTTAGAAATTTGTAATTTTGCACAGAAGTATAGTACATAGGGTATATAGCAATTGTCTTGACCCAAAATAAAGACAATTACTTGGAGCATTTCATTTTAACATAATTTCACATCTGAAGTAACATGAATTGAGACACTAATTACGTATTCAAGATCCTGTAACTTTGACATACAGGAAGATACAGTTTTGATCAGCTAAGTATGCCAAGTTTCAAGAAAGTCAAACTTAAATTTTAGTTAAAAGCACAGAGATAATTATGATGTCTGAAATTGAACACATAGTGGTGAAAACATGGAAACCGAGAAAACTGCATTTGAAGTTCTCATTCCTCATAATGACAACTCACAGTTGCTGAGTTGGTGTTATCTTCCCAATTTAAAAACTATAAAATACCTATTTTCCCAGAAACAAAGCATAGTCATATTCTAATTTACTCCAAAGTGAAATGAAAAAGATCTGTTCAGCCATTTTTCTCAAAAATGAATTTTGTTAATGGGGTAGTACAACCTATAATAGGTAGATGCAAACATCATGTCTATTACTTCTTTGCATTTAATCAAATGTTTGAATTTAAGAGAAAATACAGAAAAATCAAGCAAATGACAAAATGAAGTCCAGAATAATATATCTCTCAAACATTGTTTAATTTACTGTAAGGTTAAATCTGTATCTTTACAAGCACCACAATGTCAGGTTTTTGACAGCTTGTTTACGCCCTGTGTTCTGTGGACTGCAGAAAGTGGACACAATAGAGTTCTATAAGGCATTCCTCTGCCCCTGTTGTCATTTCATTCCCATACATCTTGCACTTCATGCCAAGGTGTGCCTGGCTCTCAAAGCTTTGCTGCTTGTGTGAATTGTTCAACATTTAACTCATTCAAAACATATTTTTAGTCATCTTATCCCAGGAATCACAGAAAAACCGATGTATTTTGTTAAACCATATTTTATAAGTGCTAAAGCTGTAAAGTTAAGTCAAGTTCTCATATTTTGATTTCCCTTTATAACAAGGAAAATTATGCAAATTCTTACCGTCATATGAACCTACAAGTCATCAACAACTATGTTCAGCATGCAGGATCATATGCTACGCATCGTAAATGAGTTCAGTGAGGAACAATAGGCGTTTCTGCCACAAGATTATCAGGTCATCAATGAATTCAGAACAATGAGTTTGAGAAGTAAAATATGAAGGGAGTAGCTGGGACTCGGTAGGCAAATAGGGGATAGTATGGGATTGGCAGCCAGGGCCAGAGATTGGCAGTATGGAACTTTGTGTGTTATGCCTTACCTCGGGGCCATAATTAGCACTGCATGGGCCATCAACACAGCCAAAAATGTAAATAAATATCAAGGTCATGACACACCCCTTTTTTTTCTTTGGCATATACCCTTTTAATTATCCAACAAAATACAGCAAACAATTTTCCAGAAGTACTTACAAGAGAAAAAAGATTACATCTATGTCACTGTTTTTGATAAAGTACAGTGCTGAAGGTTTTGGTAATTGTTGACAAGCAACCTGATCTGACTAGTGGTCGTGGCCCATAGCAGCCTACGCTGTGCCTGCAAGGGGTTAACCCTCACTGCGGTAGTCGCCACATCAGCTGTGGTCAGGTCTGGGCCAAGCCCGCTAGTCCTGGTGTATGTCATGTGTGATACTGATAGGGGGTAATGGTCATCTAATTTTCTCTCTGTGTGATTGGTTTTGAAGCAGATTGTTTGCTTTCACTCTATGGAGGAAAGGTTTGTGCATGCCCATACAAGTGGCTGGGGTTGGAGGTCATGAACTTTTCCCCTCAGAGTGGGTTATGCAATCAGTCCTAATTATGACACCATGGTAAGGGTTAATTAACCCTGCACTGGACTGGGGTGAGCTACAGGCATGACACTGCCTGCCCTCTGCTGCAGTCTGTGAATACTACGCCCACCTGGACTGCCAGGACTTTGTGGCCAATGACTGCAAGGAGTGTGCAACTTATCAACCTCACCGAGACAAGGTAAGAAGTCAGCACTAAAGCATGCTCCAAGTATCTCTAGACAAACTCAAACATATGCAAGCACACATACATGTATGCACACACAGGTATGCACACACAGGTACACATGAGTACACTGTCATGGATGTCCGTTATGGAGTCGGTCGGTGGCATTGCAGATATGAGCAGAGCCCAGAATCAGACACAGTCAATTGCATGAGCAGAGCCCAGAATTAGACACACACAGTCAATTGCATTGCAGATGTGAGCAGAGCCCAGAATCAGACACAGTCAATTGCATCACATATGTGAGCAGAGCCCAGAATCAGACACACACAGTCAGTTGCATTGCAGATGTAAGAAGAGCCCAGAATCAGACCCACAGTCAATTGCATTGCAGATGTGAGCAGAGCCCAGAATCAGACACACAGAGTCAATTGCATTGCAGATGTGAGCAGAGCCCAGAATCAGACACACAGAGTCAATTGCATTGCAGATGTGAGCAGAGCCCAGAATCAGACCCACAGTCAATTGCATTGCAGATGTGAGCAGAGCCCAGAATCAGACACACGCAGTCAATTGCATTGCAGATGTGAACAGAGCCCAGAATCAGACACAGTCAATTGCATCACATATGTGAGCAGAGCCCAGAATCAGACACACACAGTCAGTTGCATTGCAGATGTAAGAAGAGCCCAGAATCAGACACACAGAGTCAATTGCATTGCAGATGTGAGCAGAGCCCAGAATCAGATACACAGAGTCAATTGCATCACAGATGTGATCAGAGCCCAGAATCAGACGCACAGTCAATTGCATCATTTCAGCAAAAGAGATATGTTGATTTATGTTGAATCTTGCTTCTTATTTTTTTTAAAGAAGAAGATATTTAACAAGTTCAGGCCGACCTACAGACCAACCCCCCCCCCCCCCCCCCCACCCCCCCACCCTCCTTTTTGACTCACATGCGAAGCAAAAGTGAGTCTATGTACTGAGCCGTGTCGTCCATCCGTGCGTCCGTCCGGGCGTGCGTCCGGGCGTGCGTCCGGGCGTAAAAAACTTAAATGTTGGATTTTTCTCGGAGACTGTTAAGTCTATCAACACCAAATGTGGCATGATGGTGTATGATGACAAGGCCTCAAAAAACATACATAGTGACTTGACCTTGCTTCAAGGTCAAGGTCACAGGAGCCATAAATGTGGTCTCAAAAACAGTCATTTTCACATTTTCCCAATTTTCTCCCAGGTTATTGAGAATGGCGACCTTAGCTACAAGTGGTATATAGGTCAAAGCAAGTCCTATCTTTTGATACCAGTTTGGTTGACCTTGCTTCAAGGTCAAGGTCACAGGAGCTCTTCAAAGTTGGATTGTATACATATTTTGAAGTGACCTTGACCCTGAACTATGGAAGATAACTGTTTCAAACTTAGTAATTATGTGGGGCACATGTTATACTTTCATCATGAGACACATTTGGTCACATATCATCAAGGTCAAGGTCACTTTGACCCTTATGAAATGTGACCAAAATGGGGTAGTGAACCACTAAAAGTGACTATATCTCATGGTAGAAAGTGCCAATAAGCACCATTGTGCTTCCTATGTCTTGAATTAACAGCTTTGTGTTGCATGACCTTGGATGACCTTGACCTTGGGTCAAGGTCACATGTATTTTGGTAGGAAAAATGTGTAAAGCATTTCTTTGTGTATGATGTCATTGGTAGGTTTAGTTGTTTGAACTTGACCTTGAAGGTCACCTGAAGGTCAAGGTCATATAAAGGTCAAGGTCAAGCATGTGAGTCGTATGGGCTTTGCCCTTCTTGTTTGTGTGTTGCCCTGTGACCATAACCACACCTTTTTTTGGTGCCTTACACTTGTTAGAGCAATGGGACATTTACCAGTAAGTTAAGGGCTGGTCCCCACTTGAGGTCAGAATCTTTTCTGTCTGCTCTCTTCAGGGTACAGCTTCAGGTTTAGAGTTAGGAGCATGAATGATGGTGGCAGAGTGGTCCTCTTTTGACCCTTCCTGATGTTGTTTGTCCATCTGCAGAACTCTGTGGTCCACTACCATCACTGGCGGGAGGGCAACCTGCCCCCCAACTCCAAGTGTGTGGCCTGCAAAAAGACATGCTGGTCCTCGGAGTGCCTGGCCGGCATGCGCTGTGAATGGTGTGGGGTCACGGTGAGTATGGAGTCACTATGGCTGTTGGCTTTGGTCAGGCTGTCTCGTCCTTGTTTTGTCCTCCGTGTTTGTACTTCCACTTTTACTTATTATGTTGGTGTCTTTTTGCTGATATTTTTTCTAATCCCACCCTTCCCCTAATTATGTGTTTGTATCCTCTTCCTCCACAACCTTCTTCTCAACCTTCTCCTCCTCCTTTTTCTCCTCCTTTTCTCCTTCTCCTTCCCTGCTTTTCCTTCTCCTTTACATATCCTATTCCGTCTCCTTGACCTTCTCCTCCTTTTTCTCCTCCTTTTCTCCTCCTTTTCTGCTTTTCCTTCTCTTTCTCCATATCCTCTTCTGTCTCCTTGACTGTCTCCTCCTCCTCCTCCTCCTCATTATCATCATCATCATCATCATTGTCGTCCTTCTCGTTGTCATACTCCTTTTTGTTGTCCTCCTCCTCATCTTTGTCGTCCTCCTCCCTCCTCCTTGTCCTCACCCTCCTCATCCTCCTTCTCCTCCTGCTCTTCCTCCTGCTGCTCTTCCTACTCCTCCTCCTCTTCCTCTTCCTCCTCCTCCTCCTCCTCCTCCTCCTCTTCCTCCACGTCCTTGTCCTCCTCCTCCTCATATCCCCCCCCCCCCCCCCCCCCCCCCCCCCAAAGCAAGATGCTTCATTCGCATTGCTTCTCCCCACCCAGGAGAAACAGAGTTACATGTGGTACATGTGAGGGCTGAGATGGGAAATTGTGAAATTTAACTTTGGTGCGTTCGTTTGCAGCTTTGTTTCTTGCTCCATAGAGAGTTGAGATGGTGTTGGAGTGATAACTTAAGTAACCCGATGTCCAGGGGGTAAGAGTGTGTAGTTTGAGCATCCGTCAGTGGGTACCAGGGGGTAAGAGTGTGTAGTTTGAGCATCCATCAGTGGGTACCAGGGGGTAAGAGTGTGAGCATCCGTCAGTGGGTACCAGGGGGTAAGAGTGTGAGCATCCGTCAGTGGGTACCAGGGGGTAAGAGTGTGTAGTTTGAGCATCCGTCAGTGGGTACCAGGGGGTAAGAGTGTGTAGTTTGAGCATCCATCAGTGGGTACCAGGGGGTAAGAGTGTGAGCATCCGTCAGTGGGTACCAGGGGTAAGAGTGTGAGCATCCGTCAGTGGGTACCAGGGGGTAAGAGTGTGTAGTTTGAGCATCCGTCAGTGGGTACCAGGGGGTAAGAGTGTGTAGTTTGAGCATCCGTCAGTGGGTACCAGGGGGTAAGAGTGTGAGCATCCGTCAGTGGGTACCAGGGGGTAAGAGTGTGTAGTTTGAGCATCCGTCAGTGGGTACCAGGGGGTGAGAGTGTGTAGTTTGAGCATCCGTCAGTGGGTACCAGGGGGTAAGAGTGTGTAGTTTGAGCATTCGTCAGTGGGTACCAGGGGGTAAGAGTGTGTAGTTTGAGCATCCGTCAGTGGGTACCAGGGGGTAAGAGTGTGAGCATCCATCAGTGGGTACCAGGGGGTGAGAGTGTGTAGTTTGAGCATCCGTCAGTGGGTACCAGGGGGTAAGAGTGTGAGCATCCGTCAGTGGGTACCAGGGGGTAAGAGTGTGTAGTTTGAGCATCCGTCAGTGGGTACCAGGGGGTGAGAGTGTGTAGTTTGAGCATCCGTCAGTGGGTACCAGGGGGTAAGAGTGTGTAGTTTGAGCATCCATCAGTGGGTACCAGGGGTAAGAGTGTGTAGTTTGAGCATCCGTCAGTGGGTACCAGGGGGTAAGAGTGTGAGCATCCGTCAGTGGGTACCAGGGGGTAAGAGTGTGTAGTTTGAGCATCCATCAGTGGGTACCAGGGGGTAAGAGTGTGTAGTTTGAGCATCCGTCAGTGGGTACCAGGGGGTAAGAGTGTGTAGTTTGAGCATCCATCAGTGGGTACCAGGGGGTAAGAGTGTGTAGTTTGAGCATCCGTCAGTGGGTACCAGGGGGTAAGAGTGTGTAGTTTGAGCATCCGTCAGTGGGTACCAGGGGGTAAGAGTGTGTAGTTTGAGCATCCGTCAGTGGGTACCAGGGGGTAAGAGTGTGTAGTTTGAGCATCCGTCAGTGGGTACCAGGGGGTAAGAGTGTGTAGTTTGAGCATCCATCAGTGGGTACCAGGGGGTAAGAGTGTGAGCATCCATCAGTGGGTACCAGGGGGTAAGAGTGTGTAGTTTGAGCATCCGTCAGTGGGTACCAGGGGGTAAGAGTGTGTAGTTTGAGCATCCGTCAGTGGGTACCAGGGGGTAAGAGTGTGTAGTTTGAGCATCCGTCAGTGGGTACCAGGGGGTAAGAGTGTGTAGTTTGAGCATCCGTCAGTGGGTACCAGGGGGTAAGAGTGTGTAGTTTGAGCATCCGTCAGTGGGTGGAAAGCGCAATATGAGAAAGATCACCTTTACCTTCTGTGCTGCAGGCCCATGCCGGATGCTTTCGTAGCCTACCTGTGGAGTGCAAGTTCGGCAGCCTGCGTGAGATCATGCTGCCCCCCAGCTGTCTGACCATCCCACGCATGGAGGTCCCCATGGAGACTCTGCTGGGACTCAACCGCAAAGCAAGTCAGTACCGCCACACCTCTTTCACTTTCTGATCCTTGGGTTTGGGGTTCATCGCCTCTTCCAAGGAGATGTTTAACTTTAAACCTCAGTTACTTCGTTCATTATTCGGCAAAATAACTGTAAAAGCTCAGAATGGATTCTGATGAAATTGGGTGCAAGGTCAGGGTCCTACCCAAGGAACAATCTGTTGAATTTTTATGGTTATCTGTTATCTCATTTCGGAGTTACAGCCACAAAGAGAAATTGTCTCACCTAGGCCATTGTTCCACTCTTAGGCTGCTAGCAGGTGCTAAAATTAACAACTTTGTAGCCTCAGGTCTGGCTAGCATAACATGCTGCCTGAATTATACAGGCCATGGAAAAGGTGTTGTGATACCTCCACCACTGTGGCTGCCTTGGCGGAGGTTTGCAGTCTTCGAGTGCTCTCTAGTTACTGCCATGAATTTGTTTTGTTTTTGTTTTTTTCCCAAAGAGAGAGTTGGGGGGTTGGGTGGGGGTAGGGGGGGTGTATGTGCTTGTGGAGGGGAGCAGGGCAGGGAGAGTGATAAGTGGATGCATGTGCATACATGTGTGTGTTTAGGCAATGAAATTCATAGATTTGTTTGTGTTTGCGTGAGTATGAATGTTTTTGTGTGTTTGTGTTGTAGACGCTATAACTCACTGATTACATTGAGATGTGCGTGTGTGTGTGTGTGTGTGTGTGTGTGTGTGTGTGTGTGCGTGTGTGTGTGTGCATGTGTGCTTTCATGGGGGACTGCTACTGCAAATGTTTAACTTAATGTGTCTAATTGGATTGAAAAGAAATACAAGAAAAATAGAGTTGTTTGTTGTTGCAATTTACTAGTTCATGGTTAGAAAATAGATTTTTCAAAATTCAAGCCACATCCATCTTGGATGGAATCAGAGAATAGGAAAAGCTTGCCATAATTCAACTGCTTACAGTGATGGGAAATATTTGTTAGTGGTATTATTCTTTGTGATGAATGATTTGAGAATCAGAACAAGTCACTTTTCTCCACTGAAATCAAATACTAATTCTTATTTTTTTTCTCTCCTTGCTGCTCCTGCCTGCTTCGTGACAGATCTACCCCGTAAGTACCTCGTCCTTGGTGTCACTTCTATCTCTGTCTTGTTCCACTGGAGGTGGGAGGGAAGATCTTCGCTGCTACTCTTCAGTTTTTTAATACTATGAATATTCAAAAGTGTTTTTGTTCAGGATTTGGCAATGCCCATGATGGCAAAGTTATCTAAGTCACTTTGTCTGTGTTTGACGTGGATCATAGGAATAGTTGGCTTCAACCCGTCTGTAATGCACAGAGATGTACACTGAAGGATTCTAAATCTGTGTCGCATTTTTGTGTGAAATTGGGTTTGACAATAATCCCTAATGTGACATGGAAAATGTGTGTTTTGATTTTTTTAAAATCTGAAATATCACCGCTGCAATATTATGATCTGTAACTGCAATTGTCTTCACATGTCAGTTTTTCTCAGTTTATCACAATTTATGTCAACACACCAAGGAGAATAACCATGCTGCTTTATTTCATTCAGGTCAGCTATTACCTGTATTGGCCAATAGCCCATTTGGTAAGTTCAGCAGCATTCAACTCTCCACTTGTATTTGCAGCTCGAACAGTGTCAGAGGAATGGTCCTCTAGCGGAGACTCAAAGAACGAGGAAGAAGACCGGGAGCGACGGTCGCCCCGTGAGAAGGAGGGAAGAGAGAAAGATACAGATGGTGAGTGCCATGTGTTTTGTTTGTTGTGTCTTTCTTTGCCTTTCTCTGTCTCCCGCTGCAGTGTGACCCACCACAGTCCTCAGTGTTCTGGTCCCATGATTCCATGAGGCTGCAGGAGGCCTTTAGAACCTCGGCTGACAACATCACTGTAGAGGTGTTGACTAGCATGTAAAGGATGAGCAGCCACTATGATAATTGTTGGGGGTTTTGTTTGCTTGTCTGCTTTTCCTCTGATGGCAAGTAGAAGCAACACTGTTGATGTGAATTGGGAATTTGACAAACAAAGTATCACCATTAGATTGATTGGAATAATTCAGTATGTATAATTTAACCTAAATACAGTAACCATTTTCATTTTTTTCCAGTGGAGATCATCCACGGGTTTGATGGCAATGCCCTCAATGTAAAGGTTCATTATTACGTTGCAAATTGAGAGTTTGATCAACTAGGCCCTGTGTTTAGAATTAGATTGTTTAGAATATGTGCAGTTTGACCATACACTGTGAATGATTTCATTTCCTTCCAGCGGAGATTATCCGTGTGTTTGATGGCAATGCCTCAATGAAGCGGAGGAACTACAGAACAATAGCAGTGCCCAAGAACGCTCCTGCCCAGGCTCTCCTGGTATGTACTGTAGTGGATGCTCCTGTAGAGGTAACAGTAGATGTTTGGTTTACTTTTACTTCAGGTAGGCACCTTGGCATGTGTAATGTCCAAAGCAAACAAAAGCATGTACTTGGTTCCCCTTGGGCCATGAAGCAGTACATTTTCCTGCACTATCCAGAGTCACCATGCTTGTTCAGTCACTTTGATGTATATAAGTGTAGATGGATCTTTGATTAACCAATACTTGTACTCGTCATGAACACAATGAATATATGTATATATATTCAGTATAAACCCTCCAGATCTCTATGGTCTGCTTCAGCTTCCCTGCTAATGCAGCAGAGAGCAGCCAAGTGTAAATTTGGACAGAAGGAATTTCCCTATGCTGGACCTCTGGTCTGGAATGTCCCACCTGATAATCTGCAAGCTCAAAACACATTTCTTAAGCAAATGGTTCAAGTAACTCCTGATGTATGCGCTGCAAGTGACTTAAGAGTTGGAACTAGTGCTGTACAAATGATGATGATGATGATGATGATGATGACAATGATGAATATGCTTTTTGCATTTGATTCCTGTTGTGCCTGCACAAACTACAACTCATTGTACTTGTCCAGTTTCTTTGATTTACGATGTTGCTACAGATATTTGCACTCTTAACCCTAAAGGTGTTATGGGGCTGAAAATTAAGCCAAATTTCCCTTTCTGTAGTTGCTCTTGCTGAACGCAAGTGAACTCTTCTATTCATGCATTGTCGAAATGTTCATCTGGAGTGAAGCTTGAAAGCATGGAAGAGCACCAGTGAATAAGAAACTGTCTAAATTTTGGCCTAACACTTATAGGGTTAATACTTGGACTTGATTGTTCAAGAATTGCCTAGTCATGTAATGATGTATTTCATTTCTCTCGTGCCTGAAGCCATTTGACTTTTTGCGCGTGTGTGTGTGCGCATGTGTGTGAGTGTGTGTGAGTGTGTGTGTGTGTGTGTGTGTGTGTGTGTGTGTGTGTGTGTGTGTGTGTGTGTGTGTGTGTGTGTTCTGGCTGGCTTACTTGGAATATGCTGTAACTGTAAATTTTATGTCATAAAAGGATGTGAGGCGAATACTATGAATTCTGTATGAGCATTGTAAACATTCTGCTGCATTGGAATAGCTGCTTTGCATTGGGCAGAATCTAAATCTCAACATTTGACACTGCTACTGCCATGTGATACATCGAGTGGGTCTGGCTGTAGATTACTCTTTGGTGCATTGCTGTTCAAGAGATTTATGGAGCTTATTGAGTTACTAATTCTCAATTTATTTTGTGAATGATATGATTCAGTATTCAACCTTTTTAATTAAGATTTTTTTTCTTCTTATTTGCAGGAGGCAGCCTTGAAAACATTCCACATATCTGATGACCCGAAGAACTACTATGTTGCCGAGGCGACTGAATCGGGTAAGCATCTTTTCCAGCTTTGCCATTATCTATTCAAATGTTTGCATCTAATTAGTCTAATAAGAGACATCTAAATAACAGTGTTAATGATTTCCTGTGTTTATACCTGAATTGCTCATTTCATTTCTGCTTCAGGAAACTTTGATAACTCTTACTGTAACGGACATACAAATTTGTTGTTCTGAATAACTTCAATAAGTTTCTCAAATTTTGCAGAGGCAGTGAATTTTTATGAAAGGTGTTATAAACATCGAACATTCTCCATATATAGTTCTTGTTGCTCATCTCTAAGCAGGTTAATTCAAGGAAAGTCATCTTGCTTACTGTAATAATTGAAACTCAAATATTACTTCACTGCAGTCTCTCCAGTAACCAATTTTTGCTTCGTGTGTATAATGCTTGCTTGCTGTGGCACTTGTCCCTTGCCCGCCGGTCCATTGCCGGTCCTTTTCCGTCTGACCATTGACTGAAGGCTTGTGTGTATTTGCAGGAGTGGATGGCTCTTCACTGTTTCTGCATTTTCCAGGTGAGCGTATTCTGGATGAGAATACTCCCATTCGGTCCCAACTGACCACCCCCGACGGCAAACGCCTCTCCATCTTCCTTCGGTACAAGGAACAAAATGCCGAGAGAGGATTTGTCAAAGTTTATCCAGGCTCACTTCGGTACAAGTAAGTATTTCTGATGCTGTTGCGAAATATTTGACATCATAAATATTGTTTTCCATCTTCCCTCACACTCACACACACACACACACACACACACACACACACACACACACACACACACACACACACACACACACACACACACACACTCACACCACAGACCCTTGATTTTTTTCTCATATTTTATCCCTCTCTTCTTCATGATGTGTGTTTCTCTGCTGACTCTAGCTGCTCTCACAGCATCTGACTACTGAATCATTGACTTTCATGTGTTTTCTCCCCTTTTTCTTGTTCTTTCCCCTCCCTTCCCCTGTGGGTTGGGGGTTAAGAATTGATCCACCACATCTCCCTACACGATTTTTTATAAGAGGCAAATAGATATGGACATCATGACTTGATTTTCGCTGATACTGTTCTAGAGATTTTCATGTTTAATGGCCTTACATAGCTTGATGGACCGTAAAACTCCATCCAACCAACCCTCCTTTCTCATCCTCTTCCTCTGCCTCCCGTTGCTCCCGCCTTTTCTGCTCCTCCTCCTGCTCTGTTGCACCTGAAATCTTACAACCAGTGATTCCTACAACTTAAACAATCCTTGTGGTCACTTTTGTTTTGTAACCGCTTCTTCTCCTGCTTCTACTGCTTCTAATCATGCTCTTTTTCCTGCTTCTCCTGTTCCTGCCCCTCCTCCTTTTGCCCCTCCTGCTGCTCCCCCTTCTCTTGCTTCTCCTTCTGCTCCTCCTCCTGCTGCTTCTCTTGCTCCTCCTCCTCCTCTTCCCTCTTCACTACCCCCCCCCCCCCCCCCCCCCTCTTCTTCTGCATTTACTTTTATTTCATATATGTTCATCCTCAGCTTGCGTCTTCTCCTTCTCCTTTTCTCCTTCTTCTACTTTGTTGTTGTTTTATCCTATTTTAGTTTCATTTCTATTTCTCCCTGTCCCTCTTGTGATTCATTCTATTTCTTCATAGTTCTCCTTTCTTCCTTCCCCTTCCCCCCCCCCCACCTCCCTCTCTCTTTCTCTCTCTCTCTCTCTCTCTCTCTCTCTCTCTCTCTCTCTCTCTCTCTCTCTCTCTCTCTCTCTCTCTCTCTCTCTCTCTCTCTCTCTCTCTCTCTCTCACACACACACACACACTCACCCACATTCACACACTTACTTCCTCTTACATATATATATTTGATTGTAGTTGCATCACAGTGTGAAGTTTGTAGTGAAGGCATACCCTGATGGTTGCAGTGGATACAGTCTTACATTTTCTGTGTTTTTACAGGGTGACTGCCAGCTTCAAAAATATCCTTGTTCATCGAGACACCACAGCAGATGAAGTTATAACTATGGCACTCAGGAAATTTGGAGTGGAGGTATGTACCTACCTATTTTAAGATCTTTTCCATTCACTGAAATGTTTTCCTTTTTATTGCTGAGTGTACAGGTTGCGACTGAAAAACCCTATATATGGGGTTTTTTCTTAATTTTTCTTTTAGGCATGCTCATTTCATCTATTTGCTTAACATTTTTTCTTTGCAAAATAGGAAACAAAATGTGAACAATGTTTGTTTTTTTCATTCCCAAAAGGACAAATCTAAGGGGCATAAATGACAGACAAGCTTTGACAGTCTGTCTTTATTGGGGTCAGATTTTTAAGGGACCCAGAATCCCTCCATCTGTCCCTCCCTCTGTCCCTCCCTCCCCCCCTCCCTCCCTCCCTCCCTCCCTCCCTCCCTCCCTCCCTCCCTCCCTCCCTCCCTCCCTCCCTCCCTCCCTCCCTCCCTCCCTCCCTCCCTCCCTCACCCCCTCCCTCACCTCCCTCACCTCCCTCACCCCCTCCCCCCTCCCTCCCTCACCCCCCCCCCCTCCCTCCCTTCAGTCAACCAACCAGCCAACCATTCCTCCCACCCTCCATCCATCCACCCACCCACCCACCCACCCACCCAGCCAGCCACCCACCCACCCACCCACCCACCCACCCAGCACCACCCACCCACCCACCCATCCATCCATCCATCCATCCATCCATCCATTGCTCCAGTCAGTCAGCCAGCCAGCCCTTTCTCCTTCCATCCACCATCCATCCATCCATCCATCCATTGCGCCAGCCCTTTCTCCTTCCATCCCTCCAACCAGCCACCTCTCCATTCATCCTTTCATCCCTATCTCCTTCCATCCAACCATTCCTCCCACCCACCCTCCTTCCATCCCTCCAACCAGCCACCTCTCCATTCATCCTTTCATCCCTATCTCCTTCCATCCAACCATCCATCTGTTCATTCATCCTGCCATCCCTGCATCTTTTCATCCCTCCTTCCCTCGTCTCTTCCTCCCTCCTTTCGTCGTCTTGCTGCAGGTTGAGTGACTGCCTCTGTGTGTGATTTCAGGATGCAGACAAAGACAATTTCAGCTTGGTGGAGGCACTGCTTGACCGTGGAGTGACAGAGCGTGTGCTGGGCCGCAGTGAAAAGCCGTGGGAACTCACGCAGCAAAGCAGGAAGGTCTGTATCTCTGTGTGTGTGTGTGTGTGTGTGTGTGTGTGTGTGTGTTTGTGTGTGTGTGTTCATGTTTGTGTTTTTGTGTATATGTGTGTGAGTTTGTATGTACATCTGTGTGTGTATACATGTTTGTGTGTATGTGTATACATGTGTGAGTTTGTATGTACATCTGTATGTGTGTGTGTGTGTGTGTGTGAATACATTTGTGTGTATGCCTGTGTATGTTTGTGTGTACACCTGTGTGTGTGTTTGTACATGTTTGTGTGTATGTGTATACGTGTGTGAGTTCGTATGTACATCTGTGTGTGTGAATATGTTTGTGTGTACGCCTCTGTGTGTGTGTGTG
>JAWQFJ010011815.1:72500-119132 GCA_034096865.1 Theodoxus fluviatilis
CATAGTGCTCAAGCATGAGTACTCAACCTGTGGCCTTCTGTTCTGTCAGACGCCTCAATTCTATAGGGATTTTTTCCCCCATAGAGTTTTCCTTTCTGATGCAGGTGTTTCTTTTTTTGGCTTCATTTATGTTGCACTTGGACAGATATTAAAAAATTATTTGAGGCATCTTGGTCAGAGTGTGTGAGTGAGGGTGTGGAACAATGGCACTGTGTTGTGTACTTCCATATGGTTTTTGTGTGGCAATGCCTCATGAAGTTTTGAAAGTGTCAACATATTTTGTATCGGTCCCCCCTAAACAAGCTGGTCTGATTACCCTTTGGCAATTTCCAGATTATTGTATCATCACAAAGTGATATGTTCCCCTTAAAATGGTATGAAAATCAACATACATGTATGTGCAGTGTTTGATAATTTATGCCTGTTTGAATATTTGTTTACTGAAAACAGGTCATTAAGAGGGGGGGGGGGGGGGGATGCTTCTTAAGTGTGCAGATCTTATTCTGTTTACTATCAAAGTTTACAAAAAAGGGCAGTATCATTGACTACTATGAGGGGTACCTTCAATGTGAAATGAAAATGCACTGTACATGTAGATGAGGGTCAAATGACACAACACACTAGACCAACACACTAGACAGATTTAAGTGCAAGTATGACAGGATCAGGATAGTGAAGACTTGGGTTGTTATACCAGCAGATGCCTGTACAGAAAAACTGCTGTTTTCCTGTTGATGTAAGAGACAACCATTCATTTTTAGATTTGAAACCTGAAATTCACACAAGGCTTGTTCAGGAAGCAAAGCACTCCACGCACTTCACTTTGTTGGTGTGTTATTGACTCACATGCGAAGCAAAAGTGAGTCTATGTACTGAGCCGTGTCGTCCGTCCGTCCGGGCGGGCGGGCAGGCGGGCGTCCGTCCGTCCGTCCGTAAAAAACTTAAACGTTGGATTTTTCTCGGAGACTATTAAGTCTATCAACACCAAATGTGGCATGATGGTGTATGGTGACAAGGCCTCAAAAAACATACATAGTGACTTGACCTTGCTTCAAGGTCAAGGTCACAGGAGCCATAAATGTGGTCTCAAAAACAGTCATTTTTCACATTTTCCCAATTTTCTCCCACGTTATTGAGAATGGCGACCTTAGCTACAAGTGGTATATAGGTCAAAGCAAGCCCTATCTTTTGATACCAGTTTGGTTGACCTTGCTTCAAGGTCAAGGTCACAGGAGCTCTTCAAAGTTGGATTGTATACATATTTTGAAGTGACCTTGACCCTGAACTATGGAAGATAACTGTTTCAAACTTAATAATTATGTGGGGCACATGTTATACTTTCATCATGAGACACATTTGTTTACATATCATCAAGGTCAAGGTCACTTTGACCCTTATGAAATGTGACCAAAATGGGGTAGTGAACCACTAAAAGTGACTATATCTCATGGTAGAAAGTGCCAATAAGCACCATTGTGCTTCCTATGTCTTGAATTAACAGCTTTGTGTTGCATGACCTTGGATGACCTTGACCTTGGGTCAAGGTCACATGTATTTTGGTAGGAAAAATGTGTAAAGCATTTCTTTGTGTATGATGTCATTGGTAGGTTTAGTTGTTTGACCTTGACCTTGAAGGTCACCTGAAGGTCAAGGTCATATAAAGGTCAAGGTCAAGCATGTGAGTCGTATGGGCTTTGCCCTTCTTGTTCAGCACAATAACTTCAAGTGTTCAAAATGGATTTGATGCAAGAAAGGGTTTCACGCAAGGAACAATCCATAACATTTTGGAGGTTGTTTTCTAGTTTTGGAATTGGATTCATAAACAGATGTTTTATCAGGCAACACTAAGTTTGTGACACCAACTATTCATTCCACCAGCATATGCGTTCCACACTCGGGGACCACTAGCAGGTGCTAAAATGAACAAAAACTTCATAGCATCAGACCTGACTAGCAGAACATACTGCCTTAATTATACAGGCCATGGAAGAGAAATGTTGGCTACCTTGGGGAAGATTTTGCGCTCTCAGAGTGCTCTCCCTTTAGTTTGGAATTCTTGTCAAGTTTCATGTGCTTTGCCATTGTGACACTCACACCTGAGAAGCCATGTGCACGCTGAAGAATGCAGACTTGAACATGAAATGAAACTGGATGTTTGGTGCATGACTGGAATGTATTTTCTGTGCTGCAGGCAATGACCTTGCCCGTGTCCTTCGTTGGGGACCTGGTTACACTGGGGGTGAGGACCCCCTCAACGTCCTCCGTGATGTCATCGATGCTGAGGACATCAAGCTTGACCGATGGACTGTCATCTTCCACCCTAATGAGAAGGAACAGGATGAGATGCGTCTGGCCATCGCCAACGACACCAACTCCGCCAACACAAACGAGGACCCCACCTCCATCTTTGTCATGAACAACTACTTTGGCATCGGCATCGATGCTGACCTCTGCCTGGACTTCCACAACGCCAGAGAGGAGAAGCCTCACAAGTTCAACAACAGGTGAGGTTTTGTGTGAGAAAGCTTTCATGATTATGCTGATGATCTTGGTTACCCAGCATCAGTTGGACTTGGAATGGAAATTTGATGATTATGAGCGATTTCCGAACTGTATGTGTGGAAGTCTTTCCTGTAGTCACAGAATTCAGCAGGACTGGTGTCTTCCATGGCTTATCTGAAGTAGGAGGGGGTAAGATGGGTGCATCCTAGCTGTGAAACGGGAAGACCTTCAAGCATTTCTGGAAACAGGAGGCAGGCGGAGCTGATCTTAGCTTCTTGGGGAGAGGGTGCCAAACTCCTGGGACTGATGCCTGGAAGGCTCAGTTTTCATCCATTTTCAGATTTACATTGGGGGTAGGGCTCCACCTAGGAAAGCATGATATAAGATGGAAGGTTGGCTGATAGAACAAGATAGATTGCACAGGTATATCATTTTGCTTTCTTTGTATTTGGACCTGCTGAATAAAATTTCTTGAGGGGTGGTGATGGGGGTGGGGGGGAGGTTGTGTGGGTATGACAGCATGTACTCCTCATTCAGAAACTCCAATATTGGTGAACAGGATTCTGGATGGGCCAAGAGAGAAATGATAGTAGAAATTGGATGCAGGTTTGCACACTCCACCATCATTTTTCTGCATAACCGTCACTATTATACCTGTTGGTGATGCATACATGTGTAACTGCTCTCTCCTCCTGCAGGTTACACAACAAGGGGGTGTATCTGAAGATGGGGCTGCGGAAGATGGTGAACCGCCAGTCCAGGGACCTGCACCGCCACATCAAGGTGGAGGTGGACGGCAAACTGATTGAACTCCCTCCCATCGAGGGCATCATCATCCTCAACATCCTTAGGTAGGATCTTGAAAAAGTTGCATTAATCGGTTGTTTGCCTGTGGGCAGTGTACCCTTGCAGCGGAGGTGCATGACTGCTCTGTCAACACCACCCTGACTAAGATATATGAAACGTATTCATTGAAGAAAATCATCATCATCATCTTCTTCTTCTCGTCGTCCTCCTCCTCGTCGTCCTCCTCCTCCTCCTTGTCCTCCTCCTCCTCCTCGTCCTCCTCCTCCTCCTGCTCCTCCTCCTCCTCCTCCTCCTCCTCCTGCTCCTCCTCCTCCTCCTTCTGCTCCTCCTCCTCCTCCTCTTCCTCCTCCTCCTCCTCCTCCTCCTCCTCCTTTTGTTTAAATTTTTATTAGTAGTGAGTGGTAGTATGGGAATTATCAAGATGTTACTCTTCCTTATGCCATTCTCCTGTTGGGTCAGACTAAGGATTATACTCACCATGTCTTATTACCAAATTCCTCAGAGTGGAATGATGGGGGAAATGGAGTGGGAGCTTGCTTGTGTTCCGTTGAAACACCAGTGATGCTGGGCAGTCATGGATCTTCTATGGCCTAGATAGGCTCTTAGACCACATGACCTTATTCATTCATTTACAAGTTCATTCATTTATCCATCTGTTCTTACATTCACTCATTCATTTATCTTGTACTCTTTGCTGATTGTGCTTCCTGGAGAATGGCAAAAGAGAGAAAGTTGATCACTGAAGCCTTTGACTCCCAGAAGTATTAGACACTTCTTTTTTTAAAGATAAAGTGTCCAGATAAAAAAGTGTATACAATAATGTAGAGCCCATATAAACACAAAAGAATATATTTCCATGAATGAGAATGATTTGGAAAATTCAACCACAACAATGTCAAGGCCATGAAGGGTAGATAACTCATCATTAAGGGGTGGTAACTTTGATTTCATGAAGATTTTTATGCCAAAGGAAAACAACTAACAAGCAAAATAATTCATTTCTTTATTCCAAGTAGGCCAGAATAAAGCAGAAACATTTTTGTGCAGATAACACACACTTCCTGTAGGTTTATTGTAATAGCATGTGTCTAAAGTGAAAACTACACTTTTCCCAAATTAAGGGGGGATACGGCAGTGCAAACTCACTATTTTCTTGATTTTCGTCGATGTTGGGATTATTGCAGATTTGAGTTGCATAACCATCCTACTAACCAGCGCCGGTCTTTATAAGTGTGAAATGTGCTCGAAAATATTTATAAAATATTAAAATGTACACTACCTGTCACCGAAATAAATTGTTTCTTTGCTTTTTGGGGCTGACGGTGTCATTGTTTTCCACTTGACAACATACACGATCGAAGCTTGAATGCCGACATGTTTGGTATCATTTTGTAGCTCTTTCCATTAGGAGAATGCTGCAAGGGAGAGAACTCCTCTATACTAACTTATGATAGAGTGGTTGACCTCAATAGGAGAGCCTATTTTGCGGGAGAACAAAGGAAATGGTCACGTGGGCCAATCAGAAGCTTAGGATTCCTCCCACAATTCTCCACTGCATGACGACAACATGGCGCCTCAGGTTGATTGCAGAATCTACTCGTAACTCTTCGCGTGTATTATTATTGTGATTTTGGTGCACTGAAGAAGCCAAATGCCGAGGAAAGGAAAACTAGTTAGAAGCAGGCAGTTAGAAGCTGCCAGGGCTGCAAAACGGCAGGATCTACCTCCTGCACCGATGTCAACGGATTCTCTGCGGCACGATCGATCGGTTATTTCGACTCCTGCACCGATGTCAACTGATTCTCCACGGCACGAGCAATCAGTTATTTCACCTCCTGCACCGATGTCAACAACAGATTCTCCAGTCCCATCCACTTCGTCGACTGATTGTGCAACTCAAGAACCGTTTCCATCCACTTCCCAAGCTGGAATTAGTGAATCAACTTCGGTTTCTGCATCTCGGAAGAAATTGGACATAGCAGCAAGCAGAAGTGCAGACACTGCCTGTGGAGATGCTCAGTCTCAGAAGTGGCTGATTTCCCACGTGGATCAGTTGACGAAACTGCTGGCACAAGTTCCTTGCCCAGAATGTTTTGAAAATGAACTGGAAGTAGGCATCTGTGAAGGTGGAAATCAAGGATTTTCCACTAAATTGGAGCTCCTGTGTCACAAATGCGGCTTCAGAGCCGATGAACTGAGTTCTCCAAGAGTGGGAGGGTCCACAAAGAAGAACGTGGCATTTGAAGTCAACAGACTGATGACTCTGTTTAGTCATGAGGTTGGGACAGGCCATCGGGTTCTAGAGAAATTCAGCACCATCTTCGGATTGCCAGGAATGCACAAGAAGACCTTCCAGCGCCACGACCGGCTACTGACAGGTAAGAAAAACAATCATCTTGCTCAATTAAATTCCTTACATTGATCTGTGTATAATTATTGGTATTTTGTCGCGTTCTGACATGATTCTAAATCCATGAATACTGCTTCCTATGAATTGATTATTGCAGTCATCTAAGCTTTGTTTTCAGTTAGTATTTATGAATATGATCATATATTTAGTCCATGTCTTGCAATTTGCAGAAGTTGAAGTTCAGGAGGGTGCAGAGGTCCTGGAGCGTGCTGCTGCTGCTGTCAGAGAGGCCTACTCAGCAACTGATGCAGACCTTCAGGAGAGCCTTGGTGGAGGAGAGATTCCCATCATAGACATTAGTGTATCTTATGATGGGACCTGGCACAAAAGAGTCATTGTGCTGATAAGCATTTATTTTGCATTTTGTCCAACTCGGTTTTGAAGTGTCTGTAATTTTTTATAAATAGTTTCAGGAAAGATTTTGTCTAGATATTAGCTGTGGAGGTTGTTCAAGTTTCATAATGAGGGGCCAGCAATGCCATATGACTGGAGAAGTTTGATTATTGAATACTAGGACATTGAATCTTTTTCCCTTGATTTCTCAAAATACGGTTTTTGCTATATTTGAAAATACAAGGGAAAAAAGGGGACATGATACAGCCCTGAAATTTACAGGTCTTATTCTTTCTTATGTTTCCTTCATTATTACAGAATAATATTGAGATTTTCATGCATGAATCTGCTGTATTTATTCATCCAGTTGATTTCTTCAGTCTAATCAGTCATTGTGCTGATAAGCATTTATTTTGCGTTTTGTCCAACTCGGTTTTATAGTGTCTGTAATTTTTTATAAATAGTTTCAGGAAAGATTTTGTCTAGATATTAGCTGTGGAGGTTGTTCATATGTTTCAAAATGAGGGGCCAGCAATGCCATATGACTGAGGAAGTTTGATTATTGAATACTAAGACATTGAATCTTGTTTTCCTTGATTTCTCAAAATACGGTTTTTGCTATATTTGAAAATACAAGGAAAAAAAGGGAAGCATGATACAGCCCTGCAATTTACAGGTCTTATTCTTTCTTATGTTTCCTTCATTCTTACAGAAGAATATTGATATTTTCCCATTCTTCTTGTTGTAATTGTCTAAAATGTGTCTGGGAAACAGGGTTTTCACGGCATAGCTTATGGGATAGTGGACCTCAAATTCAGAAAATTGGTTAGACTGCATAGAAATTGATGCCCTTCTGTAAAAAGTTTGAGTTGATGTGTATCTTGCTGAATAAAAAAAATGGTGTAGTTATGAGTTGTAGTTTTTGAGTTTTGTATTTTTAAATATATTGCATGTGGCGGCCATCTTGGAAGGTTTCCATGGCAACAGAAGGTTTAAAAAATTTTATCTTCACAGTTTTTAATACCCAACATGTGTACCTTTGATATGAAAATAATTATGTATTTAGAAAAGAACTGCTTTACTCCAGCCCTATAGGCACTGCCATATCCCCCCTTAAAATATTTCTTCTTTTTTTCCCAGCTTGGAAAATTCTAAGTAGGTCTGTGCTGGCATTGTAGAATTGTGTACAAGCTAGCTTATCCATGTTGCAAGCAACAGTAGCAATCATCAATGTTGCCATAGCTTGAGTGATGCATGAACTCAGTTTACAAGGGCCTTGAACACCGTTGTTATTTGCAGTCTGTGCTGTTTGTTATGCGTTGCCTTTCATTTTTGACTCACATGCGAAGCAAAAGTGAGTCTATGTACTCACCCGTTTCGTCAGTCCAGGCGTCCGGGCGTCTGTAAAAAAACTTTAACGTTGGATTTTTCTCGGAGACTATTAAGTCTATCAACACCCAATTTGGCATGATGGTGTATGATGACAAAGTGTCAAAAAACATACATAGTGACTTGACCTTGCTTCAAGGTCAAGGTCGCAGGGGCCGTAAATGTTGTCTAAAAAATGACCATTTTTCACATTTCCCAATTTTCTCTGAAGTCTTTGAGATTGGATACCTGACCTATATATATGGTATATAGGGCAAAGTAATCCCTATCTTTTGATACCAGTTTGATTGACCTTGCTTCAAGGTCAAGGTCACAGGAGCTCTTCAAAGTTGGATTGTATACATATTTTAAAGTGACCTTGACCCTGAACTATGGAAGATAACTCTTCCAAACTTCATAACATTGTAGTACACATGTTATACTTTCATACAGGTCACCCGTGTTGTCCGTCCTGGCGTCCGGGCATCCTGTTGTCCGTTAAAAAACGTTAAAGTTGGATTTTTCTCAGAGACTATTAAGTCTATCAACACCCAATTTGGCATGATGGTGTATGATGACAAGGCCTCAAAAACCATACATAGTGACTTGACCTTGCTTCAAGGTGAAGGTCGCAGGGGCAGTAAATGTTGTCTAAAAACAGCCATTTTTCACATCCTCTCAGCATGTGAGTCGTGTGGGCTTTGACCTTCTTGTCATCTGCAGTCTGTGCTGTTTGTTTTGCGTTGCCTTTCATTTTCATATGCACTGTGCTGCTTGTTCATACGTTGCCTTTCTGTTGACAGCTGGGCATCAGGAGCCAATCCATGGGGCCCAGAGCGCGAGGACCAGTTTGCCAAGCCCACGCACTATGACGGCAATCTGGAGATTGTTGGTGTGACTGGAGTTGTCCACATGGGCCAGATCCACAGTGGGCTGCGCACCGGCATCCGCATCGCACAGGGTGGACATGTGAGTATCTCAGTGCAGTTCTGTATCTCAGTGCAGTTCTGTATCTCAGTGCAGTTCTGTATCTCAGTGCAGTTCTGTATCTCAGTGCAGTTCTGTATCCCAGTGCAGTTTTGTATCTCAGTGCAGTTCTGTATCGCAGTGCAGTTCTGTACCCCAGTGCAGTTTTGTATCTCAGTGCAGTTCTGTATCTCAGTGCAGTTTTGTATCTCAGTGCAGTTCTGTATCTCAGTGCAGTTCTGTACCCCAGTGCAGTTCTGTACCCCAGTGCAGTTCTGTATCTCAGTGCAGTTCTGTATCTCAGTGCAGTTCTGTATCTCAGTGCAGTTCTGTATCTCAGTGCAGTTCTGTATCTCAGTGCAGTTCTGTATCTCAGTGCAGTTCTGTATCTCAGTGCAGTTCTGTATCTCAGTGCAGTTCTGTACCCCAGTGCAGTTCTGTATCTCAGTGCAGTTCTGTATCTCAGTGCAGTTCTGTACCTCAGTGCAGTTCTGTATCTCAGTGCAGTTCTGTATCTCAGTGCAGTTCTGTGTCTCAGTGCAGTTCTGTACCTAAGTGCAGTTCTGTACCTCAGTGCAGATCAGTATCTCAGTGCAGTTCTGTACCCCAGTGCAGTTCTGTATCTCAGTGCAGTTCTGTATCTCAGTGCAGTTCTGTATCTCAGTGCAGTTCTGTATCTCAGTGCAGTTCTGTATCTCAGTGCAGTTCTGTATCCCAGTGCAGTTCTGTATCTCAGTGCAGTTCTGTACCCCAGTGCAGTTCTGTATCTCAGTGCAGTTCTGTATCTCAGTGCAGTTCTGTATCTCAGTGCAGTTCTGTACCCCAGTGCAGTTCTGTATCTCAGTGCAGTTCTGTATCTCAGTGCAGTTCTGTATCTCAGTGCAGTTCTGTATCTCAGTGCAGTTCTGTATCTCAGTGCAGTTCTGTATCTCAGTGCAGTTCTGTACCTCAGTGCAGTTCTGTATCTCAGTGCAGTTCTGTATCTCAGTGCAGATCAGTATCTCAGTGCAGTTCTGTATCTCAGTGCAGTTCTGTATCTCAGTGCAGTTCTGTATCTCAGTGCAGTTCTGTATCTCAGTGCAGTTCTGTATCTCAGTGCAGTTCTGTATCTCAGTGCAGTTCTGTGTCTCAGTGCAGTTCTGTATCTCAGTGCAGTTCTGTATCTCAGTGCAGTTCTGTATCTCAGTGCAGTTCTGTATCCCAGTGCAGTTCTGTGTCTCAGTGCAGTTCTGTGTCTCAGTGCAGTTCTGTACCCCAGTGTAGTTCTGTATCTCAGTGCAGTTCTGTACCCCAGTGCAGTTCTGTATCGCAGTGCAGTTCTGTATCCCAGTGCAGTTCTGTATCTCAGTGCAGTTCTGTACCCCAGTGCAGTTCTGTATCTCAGTGCAGTTCTGTATCTCAGTGCAGTTCTGTATCTCAGTGCAGTTCTGTATCTCAGTGCAGTTCTGTATCCCAGTGCAGTTCTGTGTCTCAGTGCAGTTCTGTACCCCAGTGCAGTTCTGTATCCCAGTGCAGTTCTGTACCCCAGTGGCAGTTCTGTATCTCAGTGCAGTTCTGTACCCCAGTGCAGTTCTGTTACTGTGTTAGGGTTGTCTCAGAGAGACCACAACCCTTCTGCTGGTCATGGAGCATGTTCTGCCTGAACCTTATACTGGTAGAATTGTCACTGGAGGCCAGGGTTAGACTTTGAGGAGAAAAGTGAACTCCAAGATGACACAGAGTCAAACAGAGTTGACAGCTTCACTTGCTTTGGGAGTCATCATTCTTTCTTCAGAGGAGAGTAATGGGGAGAGACAATGCACACACACTCACACCAACACCCCCGCACACACACACTACCACCACCACCCCACCCCCCACACATCACCATTCCCCCACCCCCCCCACCCAACACACACACCTACCTCACACCACACCACACGCAACCACCAACACACACACATACACACACACACACACACACACACTTCACACACACACACGCACACACACACGCACGCACACACTTCATAGACACACACACACGCACTTCACACACACGCACGCACACACACTACGCACACACACACACACACTATGCACACACACACTTCACACACTCACTCACACACATACACACACACACACACACACACACACACTTCACACACACACACATACATATACACACACTTCACAGACACACAGACACACACACACACAGACACACACACACACAGACACAGACCACACACAGACACAGACACACTTCACACACACACAGACACAGACACACACACACACAGACACAGACACACACACACAGACACAGACACACTTCACACACACACACACACACACAGACACACACACACACACACACACCACACACACACACACAGACACACACACACACACACACACAGACACAGACACACTTCACACACACACACACTCAGACACACACACACACAGAGACACACACACACACAGACACGGACACACACACACACACACACACACAGACACACACACACACACACACACACACACACACACACACAGACACACACACACACACACACAGACACACCCCTTAAGTTGGAGTGAGTGCACTGGGTGGGGACGTTCCTCCTCAGCAGAGCATGGGGATTGGTACTAAAGTTGTGTCATTGTATGGATGAGAGGTCAGTGGTCAGTCTGAGCAAGTTAGCTGTGCCACTAGGTGGAGGCCAAAGGCATCTTTGAAAAAGATACGGCAAGGGCAGCACATCTCCCACCTCATCATCATGTAAGACAGGCAGCTTTGCCTTGTCCACCACCCTTGTGAAATGAAGTTTGTTCGATTCAATTCAGTGAATTCAGTCCAATCCTCCATTTTTCTCCATGCGTCCTCCTCAGCATGAAGGAACAGACTTTTCAGTCCTCTACTTTCCTTTGTAGCCGTACAAGTCTGTGGATGTAACCTCCACCTAGGAGGTTATGTTTGACCCTCGGTACATTGGTTAGTTAGTTACTCGGCAAAGTAACTCAATAAGTGCAAAACTGATTCTGGTGAAAGTTGGTGCAAGGTCAGAGTTTCACCCAAGGAACAATCCATTAGTTTTGTTTGGTTATCAGTTGTCCTATTTTGGAATTACAACTAAAAAGAGAAATGTTATCACTCACCACAAAGTTAATTACATCAAATTATTGAAGATGCCAGGGTATGCGTTACACAATCAGAGACCTCCAGCAGACGCTAAAATGAACCAGACTGTACAGGTAATGGAAGAGAAATTGTGACGGCCTTGGTGGAGGTTTGCGCTCTCCGAGTGCTCTCTAGTTGTTAGTGCAGACCTTAGTTAATGCTGACGTGGACTTGTGACGGCCTTGCAGCTGAGGATCACCCTGCTGACAGACCTGCCTGTGCAAGTGGATGGGGAGCCCTGGATCCAACCTGCAGGCCAGGTGGTGGTGCTGCGCTCCGCCCTCAAGGTATGTTTGTGTGTGTATGTGTCTGTGTGTTTTTGTGTCTCCTGTATGTCCATTCATCCATTGGTCTGTCCAACAGTCTGTGTCTATGTCCAAGTCTCTTAGTGTGTCAGATGTCTTTGTCTGTCTGTCTGTCTGTCTGTCTGTCTGTCTGTCTGTCTGTCTGTCTGTCTGTCTGTCTGTCTGTCTGTCTGTCTGTCTGTCTGTCTGTCTGTCCGTCTGCCTGTCTGTATGTCTGTCTGTATGTCCATCTCTGTCTCTCTGTCTTTCTCTCTCTCTCTCTCTCTCTCTCTCTCTCTCTCTCTCTCTCTCTCTCTCTCTCTCTCTCTCTCTCTCTCTCTCTCACTCAAAATTGTATGCATTGATGTTCTCGCAGAAACTGTTGCTTCTTGGAGTTATGTACACATGGGCTCCAGTTTCAGTAAGTTTGCTGCTCAGGCCAGAGGCACATCTCTTTGCATTGTATGTTTTCCATCCATACTGACCAGTAGACAACTCGTGATATATGACCTTTGGAAAAAGAATTTGCGTAAATTCCTACCCACATGTGACTGCCTGCCTCGCCAATCCGATTGCTTTTAGACATGAGCATTGTATATTTTAACAAAGGGAAGATAACTCATTGAGTTTGTCCAGCAATTTATCCACTGTAGTTTGCTGTAGACTTGCTTGCACATGTCCCTTTAGCTCCTTGGCCTGCCCTGGCACTATGTTGCTGCTTTGCTATTTCAAGGAGTCTATGCCAGAAGCAAACAAACACATGCATCCTTTGCAGGACTGTGCTAATTCAGGGAACAGATTTTCAAACAGACAATAAGGCATTATGTCCCCTTCAATGGAATTAGATCAAAAGTTTCAAGTAAACATATATTTTATAACCAATTTTCAAATGATATCAAACACACCAAGGACTATTAAGATGAAGAGTGTGTGTGTGTGTGTGTGTGTGTGTGTGTGTGTGTGTGTGTGCCTGTGTCTGTGAGTGTGTGTGTGTGTGTGTGTGTGTGTGTGTGTGTGTGTGTGTGTGTGTGTGTGTGTGTGTGAAACAGCCTTACCATTGCATATCTGCCCTTTTTTGGCATAGACTCCACAATTTCATTCCAAACGCTCATGACAGTTTTGAAGATCTCACAATTTCATTCCAAACACTCATGGCTGTTTTTGAAGACCCCACAATTTCATTCCAAACACTCATGACAGTTTTTGAAGACCCCACACTTTCATTCCAAATGCTCATGACAGTTTTTGTAGACCTCACAATTTCATTCCAAACGCTCATGACAGTTTTTGAAGACCCCACAATTTCATTCCAAATGCTCATGACAGTTTTTGAAGACCCCACAATTTCATTCCAAATGCTCATGACAGTTCTCAATACCATATCCCCACAGTTCTCAATATCAAATGCCCATGTCAAGTTTTTTCCTCCCTGCAGGCCACCATGCTGAAGAAGAGCAAGAACAAGATCAAGCGACGAAACACTGAGCCTAGCATCTTCTTCCCCGACAATGAGCCGCTCCGCCCCCAGTCACCCAGTGATGAAAGCGGGCCTCTTTAACAGAGTGAGTTGATGAGCACTTGTGGCAGAGGGAGTTGATGGGTCCCTGTGACACAGTGGGTTGTTCGTTTCCTGTGACTGAGTAATTTGATGTGTCCCTGTGACAGTGAGTTGATGGGTCCCTGTGACAGAGTGAGTTGATGGGTCCCTGTGACAGAGTGAGTTGATGTGTCTCTGTGACAGAGTTGATGGGTCCCTGTGACAGAGTGAGTTGATGTGTCCCTGTGACAGAGTTGATGGGTCCCTGTGACAGAGTTGATGGGTCCCTGTGACAGAGTTGATGGGTCCCTGTGACAGAGTTGATGGGTCCCTGTGACAGAGTGAGTTGATGTGTCCCTGTGACAGAGTGGATGTGTCCCTGTGACAGAGTGAGTCGATGTGTCCCCTGTGACAGTGAGTCAATGTGTCCCTGTGACAGAGTTGATGTGTCCCTGTGTCAGAGTGAGTCGATGTGTCCCTGTGACAGAGTTGATGTGTCCCTGCGACAGTGAGTCAATGTGTCCCTGTGACAGAGTTGATGTGTCCCTGTGACAGAGTGAGTCGATGTGTCCCTGTGACAGAGTTGATGGGTCCCTGTGACAGAGTTGATGGGTCCCTGTGACAGAGTTGATGGGTCCCTGTGACAGAGTGAGTCGATGTGTCCCTGTGACAGAGTGAGTCGATGTGTCCCTGTGACAGAGTGAGTCGATGTGTCCCTGTGACAGAGAGTTGATGTGTCCCTGTGACAGAGTTGATGTGTCCCTGTGACAGAGTGAGTTGATGTGTCCCTGTGTCAGAGTTGATGTGTCCCTGTGACAGAGAGTTGATGTGTCCCTGTGACAGAGTGAGTTGATGTGTCCCTGTGTCAGAGTTGATGTGTCCCTGTGACAGAGAGTTGATGTGTCCCTGTGACAGAGTGAGTTGATGTGTCCCTGTGTCAGAGTTGATGTGTCCCTGTGACAGAGAGTCGATGTGTCCCTGTGACAGAGTTGATGGGTCCCTGTGACAGAGTTGATGCGTCCCTGTGACAGAGTGAGTCGATGTGTCCCTGTGACAGAGTGAGTCGATGTGTCCCTGTGACAGAGAGTTGATGTGTCCCTGTGACAGAGTCGATGTGTCCCTGTGACAGAGTGAGTCGATGTGTCCCTGTGACAGAGAGTTGATGTGTCCCTGTGACAGAGTGAGTTGATGTGTCCCTGTGTCAGAGTTGATGTGTCCCTGTGACAGAGAGTTGATGTGTCCCTGTGACAGAGTTGATGTGTCCCTGTGACAGAGTGAGTTGATGTGTCCCTGTGACAGAGTTGATGTGTCCCTGTGACAGAGTGAGTTGATGTGTCCCTGTGACAGAGAGTTGATGTGTCCCTGTGACAGAGTGAGTTGATGGGTCCCTGTGACAGAGTTGATGTGTCCCTGTGACAGAGTGAGTCGATGTGTCCCTGTGACAGAGTGAGTCGATGTGTCCCTGTGACAGAGAGTTGATGTGTCCCTGTGACAGAGTTGATGTGTCCCTGTGACAGAGTGAGTTGATGTGTCCCTGTGACAGAGTTGATGGGTCCCTGTGACAGAGTGAGTTGATGGGTCCCTGTGACAGAGTGAGTTGATGTGTCCCTGTGACAGAGTTGATGTGTCCCTGTGACAGAGTAAGTTGATGTGTCCCTGTGACAGAGTGAGTTGATGTGTCCCTGTGACAGTGAGTCAATGTGTCCCTGTGACAGTGAGTCAATGTGTCCCTGTGACAGTGAGTCAATGTGTCCCTGTGACAGTGAGTCAATGTGTCCCTGTGACAGAGTTGATGGGTCCCTGTGACAGAGTGAGTTGATGGGTCCCTGTGACAGAGTTGATGTGTCCCTGTGACAGTACACAGTACACAGTAATTTATTGTGCCAAGTGACATCATTTAAAAAACGAGCACGAGGAAAACTAAGTGATGAAGGCTAAAAGAAACAAAACAAAAAGCCAAACACACGCATCGCTTACACACCCTAACACGCCGTTTATGCAAAAAACACGGACATTTCCCGATGTACCTCAGAGTAAGTTGATGTGTCCCTGTGACAGAGTGAGTTGATGTGTCCCTGTGACAGTGAGTCAATGTGTCCCTGTGACAGAGTGAGTCGATGTGTCCCTGTGACAGAGAGTTGATGTGTCCCTGTGACAGAGTCGATGTGTCCCTGTGACGGTCCCTGTGACAGAGTCCCTGGGTCCCGGTGACAAAGTGAGTTTGCCTATTTGGGAGGTTATTTGAGTGCCTACAACAAAGTAGAGGGCCCTTTTTATTTGGTGAATGAGCCTCTTGTACATATTGAGTTGGATCCTTTGGGAGATTAATTGGGACCCTTGAAGAAAGTATAGAGCCCTTTTTATATCATGAATGGGCCACTCTTGTACAGAGTGAGTTAGCCCCTTTGGGAGATCAATTGGGCTCCATGAAAGTAAAGAGCCCTTTTTACAGACTGAATGCGCCTCTGGTGCAGAGTGAGTTGGCCCTGCTTGAAGAGTGAATGGCTGTCTCTGACAGGTGTGACTCAGTGTTCTATGGAGGAAAGTCTGCTTCTCGAATGATGCTTGATGCAGGGAGTGAAGTGACATGATAAGCCCTCTTTCCCGTACATGTGCATTCATAGTTGTATGCACCTCCATTTTTGTAGCAATTTTGAAGGGGACACTGTGCAATGGGGGGTTCATTTGTTCACCACAAGCTATTGGAGCCTCACTCCACCAGGTGAGAGTGGGGGAGAGAGGGGTCAGTCCAGGAAAGCACCCTTTGCTGCTAAAGTGGTCAGCCCCTGGGGGGGGGGGGGGGTTAGTTACTTGGAGCTGGGTGTGGAGGACAGACACTAAGGACACAGTGTCCCCTCTGACTTTTCTGCTTGATTGTTGCCTAACAGCCTACCTTGATATATCCACGTGCATAGACTTATGTAGACACCCAAACACATGCATGCACATGTGTTCACCCACACTTTGAAACAAATGCACACACACACATGTGTGCACACACAAATACACATACACACACACAAACACACATACAAGCACACACAGACACACACACATTCGCACACACTAACACTCATGCACACACAAACACTCATGCACACACAAACACACACACACACACAAATGCATGCACACACATACACAAATGCACACATACACACACATACACACACACACTCACTCTCACACACTCAGTCACTCACTCACTCAGTCACTCACTCACTCAGTCACTCACTCACTCACTCATCACTACTGCATATCATGTTACCAAGCCAAGAGGGAAGACACATTTCTGCTTGTGTGTTGCAGGACTGGAGGTTCTACTGGCATTGAATAAGGTCTGTACATAGAGAGAGAGATGCCAAAAGTATCTGCAACCACTAAGTGATGGACAGGGGAACACCCAGGCTCCAGCAGAAGAGGGACACTAGCCACTGAGAGCTGTCTGGGCTTGCTGCAATGGCCGACTAGACCACGACAGGAAGCCTCTGCTTAGTTTAGACCCCTCCTCCCCCCTTCCCCCCCTCCCCCCCCCTGCAGTCGGGATATTTTCCGACCCCTGGGACCCTGACCCCAATGACCTTGGGGTGTCAGTTGTCATGTAATCTTTGGACTCAACTCAGTCATCGAACTTTTGGGAGCTGTGGCTCTGTGGCCGCTGGGCTGTTGGATTTATCTCTGTTCTGTGGCCGGGAGATTCCCAGTGATAGATTTCCCTGAAGCTGACAGCAACAACCTACAGATGGGAGACTTGTCCTTTTCTGGAGGAACGGGCGGCAAGACAGTGGGAGAGATGTAGAGAGAAGGCGGAAGGGATGTTGTTTCTCCAGGGAGATGCAACCCTTTCCCCTTTTTGCCAATCTCCTCGAAGGGTTCTCCTGGAAAGTGTGAAACAAAAACCAACAGGTGGAACGGACAGACAGACGGACAAGCAGGTGGATGGATGGATGGACTCTGCAAAACCATTTATGAACCAAGGTGTGATGAGATTCCTCGTGGTTTCTGGAGACGGTTTTGTCTGTGGGCAAGGCACTGTGATACTTGGAAGCACTTGTTGCAGGGAAGCACTCTCCCTTCGGCAATGGTCGTCTGGATCTAGACTCCTTCCCCTCACACGTGCTCCTCACCCGAACTCCATGTCTCTGGTTGTGTCCTGCTGGACTACAGGGAACATATTGCTCTGTCTCGGCCCGTGGAGATTGCCGCAGCGACTGGAGTGTTGGTTGTGATTGGAGAGAGGGGCTCCCACATCCTTTGTGACCTGGCGGCAATGAAGAGGATGTTTCTGAAGACAAGCCTAGATGTGGGACTTTGCCGCATGGCCGAAAGCGGCCATTACAATTGCAAAAGAAAAAAAAATTATTATACTGGTATTTGAAATTTCTTCCTTGCTCTGATCTGGGGAACAGTATTCATCAGCACAGTGGAATGCTTGCCCCTGAGGACTCAGAGGCAGGAGACAGGTGAGGATGGTGATGATGATGATGATGATGATGATGATGATGATGATGATGATGATGATGATGATGATGATGATGATGATGATAAAGGTGATGGTCATGGTGGTGGTGGTGGTGATGACAATGAGGAGGCACTTTTCACCTTACCATACTCATCTTTACCCATCCTTGACTTATTGTTTTTCCTCTATTTGTAACCTATGGACTTATTGAAGCTATGTGTCAAAACTGCATCAAAATATGCATGTGGAGTACATCTTCAAGGAACTTCCATCAGACGAATAATGCCATATAACACCACTATCATCTGTAACTGTTTTAATCTCCTCTTCACTGCAGGCTTGATTCTGATTTGTGTCCAGTGGTAAATGGTGTATTTATGTTGCTCTGACTAGATCACCATCAGCAGTAGCACCACCCATGGGTGGCAAGTTTGGACTTTAAAATTTTTGCACAAGGCAGATGTCCATAGAAAGGACTTTTTCTTCTCTCTTGAAAGCAAAATGCTTTGTTCGTTCTTGTTAGAATTTTTTTTCCTTCTGTAGGCAATCTGTTCTATGTCGTAGGCTTGCTCTTCTACCAATTCTATTCTACACATGTGAAGACATGTACACCCCCCCACAACAAGTCCTTCATGACTCAAAGTAAAGTGACAGTGTGACAGGTTTCAGAGATAGGACCTTGAGTGTGATTCATGCTCAGTCTAGCTCAAACTTGAGAACTGATTTGGGTACACTGATCTGCACCCAGAAAAACTCCACGTGGCATCAAACATTTTGATAAAGGAGAGACAATATACATACATAGCAGGTACCACTGAACAGTAACATGCATGTACATGTACTCACACAGATAGCCCTGATGCGGGCCCATACATCTTTATCAATTGCTCACAAAACCACATGACATTCTGTGTTCAAACACATAACATGTTTATATTGGAACCCAGTGCACAAGACATGAATGCACACAAGCACCCTCATGCACACAATCAAATACACACACACACGCACACACACACACACATAGAGCCATGCCGTGCGTGACCATGCAGAAAGACACAGACAGAACTCCATACACACTATCCCCCAAGGCAACATGTCGAAAGAGATACAGATGGTAGTGCATATGTACAGGACTCAATGACTACATGCCAAATGAGACACAAATAAAAATGCTTACAGGCATGATGTATGTCTTCATGCCAAAAGCGACACAGAAAAGCTAATTAACATAACTTGAATGTTGCTTTCTCCTGCACTCTTTGCTTGTTTCCATTTGTGATATTCTTAGGCCTACAATTCTTGTAAAGAATTTTAGACTGTCGGTGATGATATGAATTGGGAAGATGCAACCCTTTTCCTATATGATACAAACAAGAACAGAGATAACTCACCAACATTGTCTATTGCAGTCGACTACTGCTAGAATGTCCTTGTATTTGCATACATACATACCTACATGTTTTTGTGTGCGGCCATGTGAGCACCTCTGTTATATACATATATATATTATACATATAATTATCATATAAGAAGGGAATTTCTGTGATGCCACTCTACAACCAAGTGTTTTCTTGAAGTAGGTCTAGATGTAGGAGACAGATGTGTATATGCTTATGAAGCTCTTGTCATGAACTTGTCCTTCCTTAGCATGCGTGCAGTTCACTAATTCGCCACAGAGAAAGCGGTTTTCCCCAGGAATGGTGTATGTGCTCTTTCTTGCTAGTGATGCATTCAGCACAGGCCAGAATCTCTCGGCTGCCTGCCGCCCGTTTCTTCTCTTCAAGTCGTGACAGTCAATCGCCCCCTTCTACTCTTGTTCTTCATGCATCTTTTTGAAATTGGAGCTGGAATTCAGACCTGATCAGAGCAGAATCCATTATGATATGATCGTTGTTGTTTACAAACTAGGGAAAGTTAGTTGACTGGAGGAGAAATGGTCTTGGAGGGAGGGATTGTGATAGGGTCTGAGGGCCAGACGGAGACATTGCCCCTGGATATAAGTAGTGTGGATTCTGTGCTCCAATGTAGTCCCTAGTTCTGGGACCAACAGACCATCAGTCTGGTGTTGAGTCAACTGCGTCTGGGTTGGATTCAGTCTGTCTCGTCGTCGCTTGCTCATGAGTTCACAATTCACCATGAGGTGGTTGCATCTGTTGAATTTGAATCGTCTGTTGTTTCCGAGTTGTTCATTTTTTTCTCTGTGTGAAGTCTGTTGAGACAGTTAATCAAACCGGGACCAATATTTTGATACTTGCGATGTATGAGGAGCAGAGCAGGATTCTCACTTCTGGAGTTACAAATGTCCGGGCACACATCTGAATGGGAATGATTCAGCTGATGGTTTTTCAACCTAGGTGGTAGTGATTTCTACTTGACTCTGCTGACGTATGTTCCCTCCTTTTACTCTTTCTGTAGTCAGCTTTGTAGGATTTTAGTACAGGAAATGGTGTGGCTGCAGGCTGTGCTCAAGCTCTGTGCAATCATTGCTTTGCACTGTATTCATTATCTTCTGCCAGATTCATTACCGTGTCTTCCGGTTTTAGGTTTTAAAATTTCCTCATAGATCTTTCAGCTTTCGTTGAGATGACGACGCTCTGATGACATAGATTCTGTTTTAAGACGTGTAATTGTCACAGTACTTCTAGATAAATCATATTCTCTCCCACAAATCCATGAAACTTTCCTTAGTGCTTTTTCACACAGCTCTGACAAATAATCAGACTAGTGGGGATGAGTATGATGGTGTAAATAATAATAATAATAATAATAATAATAATAATAATAATAATAATAATAATAATAATATAATAATAATAAACATGTAAGCACCTTGATCTGCCTGGTCCTCCATCATCAGCTGGAACCCCTGGCTGCTGGGCTTTCAGGGCCTGCTCCAGTAGCTCAGCCAGGGGCTGCTGGGCTTTCAGGGCCTGCTCCAGTAGCTCAGCCAGGGGCTGCTGGGCTTTCAGGGCCTGCTCCAGTAGCTCAGCCAGGGGCTGCTGGGCTTTCAGGGCCTGCTCCAGTAGCTCAGGCAGGGTTGACATTTGATGAAGAAAAATTCAGGACTTATTGTAAAATTTATCTCTGCCTTTCGGTTAGGTGTGTCGTGAACTATGGTGACCTGAAATGCTTGACATCAGAGCAGTTCAGTGTCATCATTTTAAGTGCCCTCTGCTCTTTCTTTCCATCTGTTTTGGATTGAGTGCTTGGATTTCAGTGTCCAGGAAATGGCTCCTTATAAGTGTTAGACCGTATTTGTAAGCATCATGGCAGGGTGGAAGCAATTTCACCAGTCACCTCAATGTAAGATCACAGCAAATGGACTGTCTTGGAAGACCTTTGAGACACCAGAGATGCACTTCGTCATGATCAGTTTAGGGAGAGGGCCATTACATGACTGCAATTCTGACCCTGTGTCAGCAGATTCATCTGTCAGTTTCTTCTCATGGTAAGCACAGAATAGCTTGTAGGTTAGGTTACATCTGCCTGTGTGACTTCTATCCTTGTCTCGCCTTCAGAGTCTTTGCTGATTCATTTGTCACGCTGCTTCACAGTGCAGCCCAAGGATTAGGTCTCTCTTTGACTTCATTGCTAAGTCATCACCTTCAGACTGGGGAGTCTTTGCACTTAATACATTTCATTATGAGCCCAAAGATGAGATGTCTGTGTGTAACCTAGGCTGAGCCTAGTCATTTCTCATTATGCTTTACTGGAGAGTCCAGATGTCTCTGCTTGGCTTTGTCATTGAGTAATCTCAGCTAGGTTCCTCATCTTACCAGTCATTTCTGATGATGCATCACGGCAATTCATCTGTCCAAACCTCTCTCTCCATTTCTAACTCCAGATGATTCCTTCAGAAAGTAGACGTTGGTACAGTTCCAAAAAAGGATGTCTGAAATGAACCGTGTTCTACTGAGGCGTGCTTGGTCTGGCTTCAGTGAAGAATGGATAGAAGTGGACTGCATTCATGAACACTGCACATTGGGCCAGCTTGAGCACATTACATTTTCTCTCTGAACTCTCTCTGCTGATTCAAAGTCTCTCAGATGGAAAAGTTCTTGAACTTTCTGGCATGTTCGTTGACTTGGTGAGGGAGGAGGATGGGTGCCAAGCAGTGAGGGAGGATAATCTCTGTTGGATCTGGTGCTCTTTGCCTCCTGTGCCATGTTTGCACTTGTCACTTGTACGATCTAGTCAACCGTGACTACAGCGTCATGGTCTGTTCTGGTCCACCTGTACCAAAGGAAAGGCTATTTTCATCCACCAACCAAAAAGCTTGTATTTTCTCTGTGAAAGAAGCTTGATGAGGGATGATCCTGTACACACGTTTGTCGCTCTGCACTTCTCCAGCCAGACTTTTGTAGAGTGCAAGGCTGTCGTTTTTCCTTCAGAACCTCAATAAAGTGTTTGTGTTGAAGAGCAAACAGAGGGAGGCTTGATGCCAGTGTTGCTGCTGGATAGCTACGTAGCTGGCATTTTGTTGCGTTGTTTCTGCGTTAATCACAATGTGATCCTATGGACCTCTCCATGATAGGAAAATGGTACTGAGGCTCTCTAATCTCTGTTTTTATGTGACAAAGGGCCCAACAGCTTTCAGGTTGCGTGAGATATTGGGCTCAAGAAGGTAGTGAATACTGATTTATTTTGGTTGTTGAGGTTGTTTTCTGAGAGATCATTGGATGTTTGTTTGGAGCTAGAGAGGTGTCAAATTTGACCATTTTTCTCTGGTATTGAGCAATGCTGGATTCAGTGTTAATCTGTGCAGCTCTCTTTTGCTTCCAAAACAAAACCTCCCAACATTAAAGTACTCAAGTGGGAATTGCAGTTTTGCTCACGAAAACCCCCGAGGTAAAACCTATTTTAAAGCCCTTCCTATAAGGATTGGTCAAGGATGAGTTATGTGAACGAGTTTATACATCTGCCTCCTAGCCTGTTACCTGGTGAGCTTCCCCAGAAAAGGGAAGCTTGCCTACTACGTGTTGGAGGTCCAGAGTTGGGAGAGGCAAAGGTTACAAGACTTCGTCTGCAGACCTCTGGCAGGTGTTGGCAGTGGTTTGCTTGGCATGGAGTCCAAGCTCTACAGTGCCGTCAGTATATGTCTCAAGAAGTGCAATGAATTAACCCCTGACCAGCCTGACCGCCAGCAGGTGTTGAATGGAGATTCACCATATCTAAGAGTTATTGTCGAATATGTTTGTATTTGTTGTTCCGTTTGCTGGAAAGGGTCCAGTCTTTGTTGAGCGTTTTTCTAATGTGATCAGTTTTTGTTATTTTCAAATCATTTTTGGCAAAAGGGTGTTTTCTGCTTCAATGTGATTGATGTTATTACAAGTATTTGGGACAGCTTTTGTAGCCAGTCAAGTCTCATGTGCAATAATGTGTTGATGTATTACAGACTCAAGAGAGACACACATGGAAAGGCTTCGTTCGCCTCAGGTCACGTGAAATGTCAGATCTAGTCATGTGAATTTCAACCTCTCAAGCCTTCCCCATGTTGTCGCAAGCTCATCATAGCAGCTCATGCAGATATTTTGATTTATTTGAACCTTTATCCGTGCTCTAATTTGTCTTTGGTTGCGCTTTTTACAACCTAGTGGTATACGGTATTATACACTGTTTTGATGATGAACACTTTCATTTTTATAGGTTGGTTGTGTTAACAGTATCAATGGTTGTGTTATGACATTGTTGCAGTTGTGGGCAACTATGCTGTTGTGTTTACAGCCAGAGGTGTAGGAGTGACCAGTGAGAGATGGTTAGTGATAGTACCCATAGTGATATCTATCTATTATAATCAATCCTTTTACTTCTCTTGTGGATTAGACCAGGGACTTCTGTGGTGAGTTAGACCAGAAGTTTCTGTTGAAAATATTGGCCAATTTGTATCATGCTGTCAGAAAGGAAGGAAGGAGAGTTTATGGTGTGACTGACCTCTGGAGTCTTCTGCATGTTATTTTGAGGGTTTACGATATGGCGGAATATGGAATCATGGTGTATAAATCTATAGACAAAACCCTAGGTGAACAACAGTGTATGTAATCCTGTCTAGTGTGGACTGGAGGGTCCATGTCAAGAAACATTTTCAAACAATGAAAACCAAGAACTATAAAAAGTTATCAGACCCTCACTCAGGGCTTTCATTTTGGTCTTTGATGATTGAATCAGACTTTTTTCTGTATAGGGCTCTCTCTCTCTGCCTAGCTCTGAAGGAAGCTGAAGGAAGCTGTAAGTGTTGTGAGTTCTGCTTGAACTCTGCCTCATCCCTAAACAGACTGGTCTGGTGTCAATCCAACGGATGGACAGGTCTTCCCTGAATGACCTGGCTGTTGCAAGATTTGACCACTGCACTGTGTGATAAGTCTCCCTTCCTCCTGGTATCCTGGACTTCTTTGCTTGCCATTGGCTTTGCTCTGCTCACTTGTACTCTGTCTGCTCGCTCGCCTCTGTATGTCTCTCTCTCTCTCTCTCTCTCTCTCTCTCTCTCTCTCTCTCTCTCTCTCTCTCTCTCTCTCTCTCTCTCTCTCTCTCTCTCTCTCTCTCTCTCTCTCACACAGTAGTGATGACCGTTCTGAGCAACAATGACTCCGTTCTTTTATATGGTGCATATGTTTTGACTCCAAAGTAGCTGAATACCTTTAGAAGTCAACCAGATTGGAATTGAATAATTTTGACCTTTTTTCTCCCTTTCTTAATGTGATGTTGCATCATTGTAAATGTCTTGCAAATGATGTTGAAATAGGTTTATTAACAAAAACATTATTTATTACCACTCATCTAAACTTCAAGTGTGTTTGCCAACTTTTTAATCTCTGAGGTAGCTGCAGTTTATGTGGGCAAGCAGGTGGCCTCTGCAGCACATAGAATCTCATGAGGTGAAGTATTTTTCTTGTTGGAAGTGCGAAGGCAAGTGGATAAGTGTTGTATCAAGGGTAGTAAGCTTGATAGTGACAGTTGTCACTGTGAAAAAGATAGGGGAGAGTGAGCCAGAATAAAGGGAAGAGTTTTTAGGTGAAAACAAGAAAGAAAGAAAAAGAAATAAGGAAACCAAAAGACTTGTCAGAAGGTATGCCTTCACATTCTGTAATGTCAGGGAAAGGAGCTTGTTTATATAATCCCCCTCCCCCCCTCCATAATCCCCCCTTCCCCCTCCATAATCCCCCTTCTCCCTCCATAATCCCCCTTCCCCCCCTCCATTTAGATTCTCATCCCTGAGCCCAACCTTTTGATCCTTTCCCAATAACCCCCGTACCCCTAGAATATTCAGGATCAGTCTTTCATTGATTATTTCTTCACCTAATGTTGTATAATGTCATTTCAGTGTGATATTTACATTTGTTCATTTGCGGCATCTATGGTTCTCACGTCGTAGCTTTTGATTCAGGGTATTGTGCAAACAAAATCTGAGATTTTTAACTGACTCTCTTGGTGAGGGAAGATCCTCCCCGTTCACATGCTTGCATTTTTGGTTATGACGTGTACTTAGAGGTCAAATGCATCTCTTGAGTCATAACCTTCCTCTCCCTTCTCTCAAGGCTGTGGATTAATTAATCAATTAATTAATCAATTAATTAATTTTCTTGGAACCTGTTGACTCAAGGAATGGAGAAGCAGGATCTTCTCCAGAATTACTTTGAAACCATCACTTCTCCCTGTTTATATTGGGTTGTTTTTTTTTGGAACAGGATTTTTTCCTCAAGGAGTGACCAAGGTGTAGACATTGTCCTTTTTAATTTATATCATTGTTAGTCATGTCGATACTAATGCACCGTTGCTGTTACGATTCCTACTGGTGGACTAAAACCAAAAGACAAAATGCTTTCCTTGACTGTGTTGTGTACGGATTAGGGTTATTGTAGCTTAGAACGGGGCCATTTTTCTGCTCAGAAAAAGTGAAATGTTTGCTCTGAATGAGCAGCCATCTGACTTTTAAGTGAGGATGTAGTTTTTTGAAATTATCCTAGGATATTGGCTACATTCTTATTATAACTTGTGTGATCCGAGCACAGCCTGTACTGTGCTCTTGTACAGATGTAGAGTTGAGCAACTTTGTCAAAAGACAGCTATGTATAAAATAAAAGTATATGTCAAATGTGAGCGTGTTGAGGTATGTGCATGTACAATAATTATTATCATTATTGTGTGCCTGTGCACGCATATGTGTGTGTGTGTGTGTGTGTGCACGCGCATCTGTGTGTGCATGTATGTATGAATGCATGTGCATTGAATGAACGATGGAGTGCTTAGGAGGATTTGTCCGTTCATATTACTCTGATGTAATGCGATCTTGATCAGATTAGTGCATAATCATGTGTGCAGTTATATTTTTTTTTCTTTCTTGGTGCATATTTATTTGTGAGTATGACGGTATATTGTCTCAAATCTGAACGGCAAACCACAAGATAACCTTTGCAAATGCTTACTATTATAATTATTAATAATAATTATTATTATTACTATATCATGAAAACCCCATGACCTATGACCTAGCTCAACAGGGCAATGTTCTGTTCCTACGAGTCCAAGAAAGCATTACTTGAGCTTGGATTTGCCATTGCTCGTTTTCTTGCACAATATTATGAACGTGTTTAAACGTGGATTATTTCTGTCTTGATATAATATATGTGCCTGTAGTATGAAAGAACATGTGTACCTTTCCTTTTTGCTCACATATTTGACACAAAGTATTACATCAGACTTTGGTTTTGGGTGAAAGTACAGCATCAAGGGTGGGTGGATGGGTCAGATGATGTCAGTATAGGCAAAATGTGAAACCTTAGATTTTACAGAAAGAGAAAACAACCCCTACAAAATGCTTTTTTTCCAATAGTATTTTCATCATGATGCAGTGATAACAATGAAGATGTCTCATATTATTATAATTATTATAATTATTATTATCATTATCTCGATAATGCTTTGATGACAATTTTGTGGAGCTCTTAGATTTTATTCATAAGAATTTTTACTTAGAGCAGGAGGCAACCTTGACTGAGACGGGCATGCGTGCCGATGTGGCGTTGCATGATGTGAGAACTGTGAAAGTTCGCTTCCTGTGCTGTCGCCAGTGGCGAAGGTGTGGACATGTGTCTGGGTCAGTGTGAATGCCATGTTCCTGTGGAAATACGGACAAAGGCTGGGCCGCAATACTGCGCTGTCTCCGAGCACCTGCTAGTGGACTGGAGACAAAGCGTTGCAGTTTCTGAATTTGAACACTTTTCCTCGTGTCTTGTGTCTCGGATATATCTCCATTTATAAACCAATGATGTATTTACACCGTATGCATGAACTATGTATAGAAGATAACAGCTACTGAAGTCGGCTTTAAGAATTAGCTTTCTCTTGTTTAGTACTGTGTGTTTCGCTGTCCGTGTCGTCCATAACCATTTTAGTTCATATCTGTAGAACCACAGATTATGATTCCCTTTGTATTGTGTTACAACTGCCATTCACATCATCATTATAGTAGGATTATTATTAGGATTATGATTTGATAAAATTTAACTGCAAAACCTTCAGGGAACATCATGAAGATAATTATTATTATTATTATTATTATTATCATTATCATTATTATTATTATTATTATTCTCTCACATGCGCGGCTTCTAGGGCTCATCGATTGTCACAGTGGATCTGTGGAACGAGCGGAGAGAATGTGATACTTTACGAACCCTACTTTTCCCCTTGAACACACTCCTCCCCCCCCCCCCCTCTCTCCCTCCCCCCCTCCCTCCCCCCCCCCCCCCCCCCCCCCCCCTCTTTCCTGCCCAACCTTTCTCTTCATGGTAGTGAAGATCTGAAATGTCTACGAGGAAAAAAATTTAGAACCAGAGTCGATGAAACACTTCATTCATGGCGTCAATAACAAAACGTTCTTTTGAAGACAAGCTTGATCTTCATGTGTTATTTAATTAAAGATATTTTGAAGTGTGGTTTTTCCTTATTGCAATTATATTATATCATCATGATTAGGGGGCACCAGCTCGCAGGAGTGGAAGAGGCGCTACTGTAGAGTAGCTGTACATGGGTACTTCCTCTGGACAGAACTACAGTTCATGGAGGGATATCGCAGCCATAGAGACGTTACTGTAGAGTAGCTGTACATGGATACTTCCTCTGGACAGAACTACAGTTCATGGGATATCGCAGCCATACAGGATGTCGTTGATCGCCTGCAGGGGGAATCTTGTCACTCGCAGACGGCACGCCGAAGCAAACTTGACCTGAACTCGGACACCCCATTCCGTGGTACGCACCCCAGTGGTAGCAGTGGGAATTTGTTATTCAGCAAAATAAACCAAAACGTTCTAAACAGATCTTGACGAAATTTGGTGGCGGGTCAGGGTTTCACCCAAGGTCAGGGTTTCACCCAAGGTCAGGGTTTCACCCAAGGTCAGGGTTTCACCCAAGGTCAGGGTTTCACCCAAGGTCAGGGTTTCACCCAAGGAAGATTCCATTGAGTACTGGAGCTTATCTGTTACCTCGTTAGAGATTGCAACTAAAAGGAGAAATGTTATCGTGTATAACGACTGTTGATGACGTCAAAGAATTGATGACGCTGCTAGCTGGCGCGGTGATAAAATGAACTAAAATTTGTAGCGTCGGGCTTTAACAGCAGAGCATCCTGCCCGAATAAATGATACAGGCCTTGGCAGAATAGATATGGTTTCCTTGGTGGAGCTTTGCCTCACAGTGCTCTGTAGTTCGTGATACCTTGCTCGGCATCTACCAGTCAGTAGCTATTCGTCTCACTGTTGATTTTGCCTCGGTGTTGGGAAGGAATTTCAAATCTTGATAGGATCCTGATAAGTTCTGTGAACGAAGATTTTACCAGCTAGATTACTGTTGTCGCTGTTTGTAGTTCTCAGCAAAGAGGACAAGAAACTTTTTTTTAATCCTTGTGTCTTTTCCTGAAGAAAAGACCCTATCTAACCTGACAGTTGCACCAAGACAGCATGGAATAATTTTCTGTCAAATATCAGTGTCCAAATTTTGATTGTATGCTCTATTTAGGTAGTTTCATTGGTTCATTTTCTGATGTGATTCGATGCTTGCTTCCGATTGAATCTATAATTCCTGTAAACTTCCAGGAACATAAAGACTGTCCATCGCTTACGATTTGCTTCATATGAAGAATATCGTATATTGCAAGATGTCTTGGTGTAGGCTCACTCTTATTCAAATCCGGAGCATATATTATAAGATTCATTTAACGGCATGGTTTATTTCAAAACCATGTTCTTAATGACTAGTAGAATTTCATACCTTTTCATCTTCAATCTTCATCTTATGAATTTATTTTCTGTGGTTGTATTCCGTTCGGTATGGCGTGTTTACTCTTCATGCAGTCTTTCTGCATAGACTGGCAGGGCTTTGGAATTTTTCCCTCGATAGAAGTACATGATGAAGCAGATGATAGTGGGACAAATGGGATACATTATTAATCCAGAGGGTTCAAGGTCAGATCTTCTAATTGAGTTGTCTTTCTTGGCTGTTGCGACTACAAGCCTCTGTAAGGAGAAGACTGCTACAGCTGGGGTGCATAACAGGGTAGTGGAGGCCTGTCGTGTATCAGTAGCGGAGTATCAAAACGTTTAGGTGCTCTCTCTACCATTGCTCTCCATGGTAAACAGTGCTTAGCAATATCTGTCTCCCTTCTTCCCTTCCTGTTCTCCTCACCCTCCACCCCCCACACCTCCACCCCCAACCTCCCTCCAAATTTTGACTTTTGAAAAAATAGTTCTTTCTTTTTTGTCTTTCTTTGTTTTGGTATTGGCACTTAGCTCTTCGTTTTCTTTTCTTTTCATCGTCGGGATTTCTTACTATCCTTTTTCCCTCCTCCTCTCTTCTCCTCTCCTCTTTCTCCTCTTTCCTTCAAGCCTGTTCAGGTGGCTGCATCTTCTTGCATTCGTGGTCAACTTTCCAGTAAGAAAAGAAGAAGAGAGATAAAAACGAACGGTTTTTTCATCTTTCGTACTCAAACTTAGAAGACCTGAGGCCGGGCAGTGTGTTTGTGTGTGTGTGTGTGTGTGTGTGTGTGTGTGCGTGCGTGCCAATGGAGATGCTGCATGGAGCGGCAGAGGTTGGATAGCCACGTAGGTAGGTAGGTATTATCTCGTATTCTACTCGCAATGCTCCCGTCTGACCAGCTGTCTGGGGAATTGCTCAGCGTTCCTCGCTCGCACCTGCTGGCCCTCCTCTTTCCCTGGAACCGACTAGCGTGAGGACGAGTATTTTGTGTCAGTCTTGTTGTCTATACATACCTACATACATACCTACATACATCAATAGCTACTCCGGGCGGACTTGAGTGGCGATTTCTCTACCTGCAGTTTCCTATGTTGAATTGATATCTGTATATGTGAATAAAACTAGTATGTCAAATTCATTCAGTCGGAGTGGTTGTGTCGTTATTTTTTATGTTGTCATTGTTGTTCTAACTGGTGGTAGTGTTAGAGGTGGTGGTGGTGATGTGATGGTGACAGTGAAGGCAGCAGTTGGTGATAGTGACAGTGAAGGTAGCAGTTGGTGACAGTGAAGGCAGTTGGTGACAGTGAAGAAAGCAGTTGGTGGTGATGTGTGATGGTGACAGTGAAGGCAGCAGTTGGTGGTGATGGTGACAGTGAAGGCAGCAGTTGGTGGTGGTGACAGTGAAGGCAGCAGTTGGAGATGGTGACAGCGAAGGTAGTTGGAGATGGTGACAGTGAAGGCAGTTGGTGATAGTGACAGTGAAGGTAGCAGTTGGTGACTGAAGGCAGCAGTTGGTGGTGGTGACAGTGAAGGCAGTAGTTGATGGTGGTGATGGTGAAGGCAGCAGTTGGAGATGGTGGTGACGGTGAAGGCAGCAGTTGGAGATGGTGGTGACGGTGAAGGCAGCAGTTGATGGTGGTGACAGTGAAGGCAGCAGTGGATGAGGATGACAGTGAAGGCAGCAGTTGGTGGTGATGTGTGATGGTGACAGTGAAGGCAGCAGTGGATGAGGATGACAGTGAAGGCAGCAGTTGGTGGTGATGGTGACAGTGAAGGCAGCAGTTGGTGGTGATGTGTGATGGTGACAGTGAAGGCAGCAGTTGGTGGTGATGTGTGATGGTGACAGTGAATGCAGCAGTTGGTGGTGATGTTTGATGGTGACAGTGAAGGCAGCAGTTGGTGAGGATGACAGTGAAGGCAGCAGTTGGTGATGGTGACAGTGAAGGCAGCAGTTGGTGGTGATGTGTGATGGTGACAGTGAATGCAGCAGTTGGTGGTGATGTGTGAGGGTGTCAGTGAAGGCAGAAGTTGGTGATGGTGACAGTGAAGGCAGCAGTTGGTGGTGATGTGTGAGGGTGTCAGTGAAGGCAGAAGTTGGTGATGGTGACAGTGAAGGCAGCAGTTGGTGGTGATGTGTGATGGTGACAGTGAATGCAGCAGTTGGTGAGGATGACAGTGAAGGCAGTAGTTGGTGGTGATGGTGACAGTGAAGGCAGCAGTTGGTGATGGTGACAGTGAAGGTAGCAGTTGGTGGTGATGTGTGATGGTGACAGTGAAGGCAGCAGTTGGTGGTGATGTGTGATGGTGACAGTGAAGGCAGCAGTTGGTGGTGATGTGTGATGGTGACAGTGAAGGCAGTAGTTGGTGATGGTGACAGTGAAGGCAGCAGTTGGTGGTGATGTGTGATGGTGACAGTGAAGGCAGCAGTTGGTGGTGATGTGTGATGGTGACAGTGAAGGCAGCAGTTGGTGGTGATGTGTGATGGTGACAGTGAAGGCAGCAGTTGGTGATGGTGACAGTGAAGGAAGCAGTTGGTGGTGATGTGTGATGGTGACAGTGAAGGCAGCAGTTGGTGATGATGACAGTGATGGCAGCAGTTGGTGGTGATGACAGTGATGGCAGCAGTTGGTGGTGATGTGTGATGGTGACAGTGAAGGCAGCAGTTGGTGATGTGTGATGGTGACAGTGAAGGCAGCAGTTGGTGGTGATGTGTGATGGTGACAGTGAAGGCAGCAGTTGGTGATGTGTGATGGTGACAGTGAAGGCAGCAGTTGGTGATGTGTGATGGTGTCAGTGAAGGCAGCAGTTGGTGGTGATGTGTGATGATGACAGTGAGGGCAGTAGTTTGTGATATGTGATGGTGACAGTGAAGGTAGCAGTTGGTGGTGATGTGTGATGATGACAGTGAAGGCAGCAGTTGGTGATGGTGACAGTGAAGGCAGCAGTTGGTGGTGATGTGTGATGATGACAGTGAAGGCAGCAGTTGGTGGTGATGTGTGATGATGACAGTGAAGGCAGCAGTTGGTGGTGATGTGTGATGATGACAGTGAAGGCAGTAGTTGGTGATGGTGACAGTGAAGGTAGCAGTTGGTGGTGATGTGTGATGATGACAGTGAAGGCAGCAGTTGGTGATGGTGACAGTGAAGGCAGCAGTTGGTGGTGATGTGTGATGATGACAGTGAAGGCAGTAGTTGGTGATGGTGACAGTGAAGGTAGCAGTTGGTGGTGATGTTTGATGGTGACAGTGAAGGCAGTAGTTGGTGATGGTGACAGTGAAGGCAGTAGTTGGTGGTGATGTGTGATGATGACAGTGAAGGCAGCAGTTGGTGATGGTGACAGTGAAGGTAGCAGTTGGTGGTGATGTGTGATGATGACAGTGAAGGCAGTAGTTGGTGGTGATGTGTGATGGTGACAGTGAATGCAGCAGTTGGTGATGGTGACAGTGAAGGCAGTAGTTGGTGGTGATGTGTGATGATGACAGTGAAGGCAGCAGTTGGTGGTGATGTGTGATGATGACAGTGAAGGCAGCAGTTGGTGGTGATGTGTGATGGTGACAGTGAAGGCAGCAGTTGGTGATGGTGACAGTGAAGGAAGCAATTGGTGATGGTGACAGAGAAGGCAGTAGTTGGTGATGTTGTGTGATGATGACAGTGAAGGCAGCAGTTGGTGGTGATGTGTGATGGTGACAGTGAAGGCAGCAGTTGGTGATGTGTGATTGTGACAGTGAAGGCAGCAGTTGGTGATGGTGACAGTGAAGGTAGCAGTTGGTGGTGATGTTTGATGGTGACAGTGAAGGCAGCAGTTGGTGATGGTGACAGTGAAGGCAGCAGTTGGTGGTGATGTGTGATGGTGACAGTGAAGGAAGCAGCTGGTGGTGATGTGTGATGATGACAGTGAAGGCAGAAGTTGGTGATGATTTGTGATAGTGTCAGTGAAGGCAGCAGTTGGTGGTGATGTGTGAGGGTGACAGTGAAGGCAGAAGTTGGTGATGATGACAGTGAAGGCAGCAGTTGGTGATGGTGACAGTAAAGGCAGCAGTGTCCCAACTGCAGAGAGAAAGATGAAGTCGAAAGGCAATTTCTTTTGCATTGTCCAGCCTTGTACGACCTACGAGTAAGATATATCATACCATTTGTAAATGAAGAAATGGAGGACTTTTTTGTACAGTGCATCTGTAACAGATATACTTGTGATAAGAGGGTTGCCACCTACCTCTACCATGCATTAATGAGAAGAAAGGCAATCTTGCAGGATACGCAGAATGATTTTTTTATATAATAAGCAGAGAGCAATACAGAGCATTATAACAGCTCTCAGTATGCGATTACAAGGGAGTATTGAGACACATAGTGTTAGTGCCCAATATATTTGTTTAACAGTGTATTGCATCATTGTACGTGTGATGGGCCGCAGGCCTAGACAATAATCTGATTCGTTTGTTCTCTCTCTATCTCTTTTCCTTCACACGCAGGCACAGGCACACACACACACACACGCACACATACAGATACACACACAAACACGCACACACACACACGCACACATACAGATACACACGCACACATACAGATACACACACACACACAGATACACACACACACACATACACACGCACACATACAGTATACACACACACACGCGCACTTACAGACACACACACACACACACATACAGATACACACATTTGCTTATGCATGCATATGTTGCACTCCTCTCTTACAATATCCTGATGTACGGGGCTTCTCCTGGCTTGCGCTAGGAAGTCGAAGTGACAGACACTGGTGGTCGTTTCCGATAAACCTTATTCACGCACTGATGAAAACACAGTGGTGAAAATCAGCCAACAGCAATTCGTCGTAACAACTCGTAGCAGCTTCACTCTGCACACAGTAGGCCTACAGCAGAGGCTCGCATCTCACACAAGATAGCTCTCACCTTATCTCAGTCGTATCTGCTGCTCCCTCTCTGACTCGCTTTCTCACTCCTTATATATACATTTACACAAATTCCAGAAACTACCAGTACAATATCGAATATATACTATCACACTCCCCTACTCGACGAAACTGACGTCACTTGACACAACAAGCCCATTTTAGCTTCACTCGGTCGCACGTCGGCCAATGACCTGACTGATATATACAACAAGAAGGGCAAAGCCCATACGACTCACATGCTTGACCTTGACCTTTACATGACCTTGACATTCAGGTGACCTTCAAGGTCAAGGCCAATCAACTACACCTAGCAATGACATCATACACTAAACTAAGAAATGCTTTACACATTTTTCCTACCAAAATGCATGTGGCCTTGACCCAAGGTCAAGGTCATTCAAGGTCATGCAACACAAAGACTTAGGAAGCACAATGGTGCTTATTGGCACTTTCTACCATGAGATATGGTCACTTTTAGTGGTTCACTACCCCATTTTGGTCACATTTCATAAGGGTCAAAGTGACCTTGACCTTGATGATATGTGACCAAATGTGTCTCATGATGAAAGTATAACATGTGCCCCACATAATTATTAAGTTTGAAACAGTTATCTTCCATAGTTCAGGGTCAAGGTCACTTCAAAATATGTATACAATCCAACTTTGAAGAGCTCCTGTGACCTTGATGCAAGGTCAACCAAACTGGTATCAAAAGATAGGGCTTGCTTTGACCTATATACCACTTGTAGCTAAGATCGCCATTCTCAATAACGTGGGAGAAAATTGGGAAAATGTGAAAAATGACTGTTTTTGAGACCACATTTATGGAGGGGGGGGGGGGGGGGGGGGGGGGGGGGGGACTGGAGGGACGTTTGCAAAAGTTTCGAAAGATGTGTTGCTCTTTGGAGAGGTTTTTCTTGTCTTGTCTGGGTTAAGCTTACCTTTGCAGGGTAGACAACGATGCCTTGAAGATACAGTCAAACTCTTTCGTCAAGGCGTCCATGCCCAACTAACAGTCGTTGCTAACAAGAACAACGTCGTGACGTACTTAACAATCATCACTCCGTGAGGAGGGGTAGCCAAAGCCATCCAATCTCTAACGAGTGCAAACAAGAGTCCTCTAGAAACTTCCCATAAAAAAGAAATTCCGATGTTTTTTTTGCTGATTTAAGACAGATACTTGCCAAGGACAAGGCAAGGAGGTAATAACTACATGTACATGACTTTTGTGCGCGCGCGCGTTTGTGTGTGTGCGCGTGCGCGTTTGTGTGTGTGTACGCGCGCGTGTGTGTGTACGTGCGTGGGTGCGTGCGTGTGTGTGTGTGTGTGTGTACGCGCGTGCGTGTTTGGGGTGGGTGGATGGGGGAGCAAGAATTGCGCGCGTGTGAGTACGTTTGTTTCAGTTGCATGTGTGTGCGTTTATACGTGAGGAGGGGAGCTGTCTGTTATTGACCACGGCAATATCGATCTCGAGGCTGTCTGGACTGCCTTTAAGGACACGCTATACAACACCGCTGTGGCTGTCCTTGGTCATCCAAAGAAGAAACATCATACTGGTTCGTTGTCAACGACTCTGAAATTCAGCAACTTCTCATGGGAAGAAAGCTGCCCACAATGACTGGTTGAGCAACAAAGGGTGTGCTTCCAAGCACAAACGCTTCAAGATGCTGCGGAGAGAGGTCCAGACACGAACAAGACAGATGGAGGACGCGTGGTGGGCAGCTAAGGCTGAAGAGCTGCAGAGCTATGCAGATCGACAAGCCACCAAGCTCTATTATTCTGGCCTCAAGACTGTGTATGGGCCTCCAGCCAACACAATAACAGCTATTCGTGCCCCAGATGGCGCCTTCCTGTCTGACAAAATGGACATCCTGCAGCGTTGGAAAGCCCACTCTAGCGAGCTCCTAAACAGGGACTCCAAAGTCGATCCACGGGCGCTTGCAGCCATGCCCCAGCGACCCCTCATTACTGCCCTGGATGTCCCACTGGCCTTCGAGGAGGTGGCCAGAGCAATCTCGGAGCTGCAGACGGGCAAATCTCCAGGCCCAGATGGCATCCCACCAGAGGTCTTCAAGATGGGTGGGCGGGCCCTCTGTGAACAGCTGACACACCTCTTCTCCCTATTCTGGGAAAAAAGGGGAGGTGCCACAGGACCTCAAAGACGCGAACATCATCCACCTCTACAAGAACAAGTGCGACAAGACCGTATGGGATAATCACATAGGCATCTCCCTCCTGAGCATAGCAGGCAAGCTGCTTGCCCGCGTCCTTCTCAACAGGCTCACCCAACACTTGGTAGACAACTTAGTGCCAGAGAGTCCGTGTGGGTTCAGACAAAACAGAGGTACTGTAGATATGATCTTTGCCGTCCGCCAGCTTCAAGAGAAATGCCTCGAGCAGCGTCACGACTTCTACCTGCTCTTCATTGATCTGACAAAGGCATTTGACATTGTCAGCCGACCCGGACTTTGGGTCATCTTCTCCAAGCTGGGTTGCACCCCCCCCCCCCCCCCCAAATTTGTCCAGATAATTCGCGCCGTACATGATGGCATGCGAGACCGAGTCATTGAGTCTGGTGACGTCTCAGAGCCGTTTCAGGTGACAAATGGCGTAAAGCAGGGATGTATCCTCGCACCAATACCATTCAGCCTCCTCTTCGCCGAGATGTTGTCAGTGGCCCTGTCTCAGACAGATGCAGGCATCACCATTTGTTATATTTCGGATGGCCGCTTTTTCGACCTTAGGCGTCTCAAGGCACACACCAAGGTACGACATGCCCTCGTTCGCGACCTCTTATATGCAGACGACTGCGCGCTGGCTGCGCACACTGAAACCGATCTTCAAGAGATTGCCGACTGCTTTGCCACTGCCACCAAGGCCTTTGGCCTGGCTGTCAGCATCAAGAAAACAGAGGTCATGATGCAGTCACTCCCGGGGGAAGTTAACCCACCACCCTCCATCAGGATCAACGGACACGCCCTACAACAGGTCGAGGCCTTCACCTACCTTGGTAGCTGCATCTCATCAAACTTCAGCTTTGATACCGAGATCTCCTGCCGACTCTCCAAGGCAGCAGCTCCTTTGTGCACCTCTGGACCAGAGTTTGGCGGGAGAGGGAAATCACCTCCCGAACAAAGATCGCCATCTACCGAGCTGTAGTTCTCACGTCCCTACTGTACGGCTGTGAGACCTGGACCTGCTACCGCAAGCACATAAAGCGCCTCGAGCAGTTCCATATTCGCTGCCTCCGCAAGATCCTCAACATTACATGGGAGGACATAGTGACCAATCAGGAGGTCCTCAGACTGGCCAAACTGCCAGGCATCGAGGCTCTCACCATGCAGGCCCAGCTCAGATGGACTGGCCATGTCATGCGAATGGACGACAACCGCCTTCCCAAACAGCTCTTTTGTGGTGAGCTCATCAATGGCACACGCCGTCAAGGCGGTCCAACCAGGCGCTACAGGGACACGCCAATAAACACACTACGGTCCTGCAGCATCTCCGTCACTGGATGGGAAGCCCTAACTGCGGACCGCAGTGCCTGGAGGCAACTTACATATGTATATATACAAAGGCACCAGGGCCTTTGAGACAAAACGCCTGGCTAACCTTGACAGGAAACGACAAGCCAGGAAAGATAGAGCCAGTGACCCCGCCCCCGAGTCCGTGCCCTGCCCCGTGTGCGGACGTCTCTGCGCATCGGAGTTCGGCTTGAGGGCACACATGAGACGACACTGACGTCATCTTTGCTGCGCGAAGGACCTCAGTGATGATGGGTAGGGGGGTGGGGGGCGGGGCGGGTGGGTGGGTGGGGGGGGGGGTGGGGGATGTGTATGTGTGCTTGCGCGCGCGAGTGCATGCATGCGTGTGTGTGCGCGCCCGTATATATAAATGCGTGATAGGGTGTGTGCTTGCACTCACGCGCGTGTGTGTGCATGCGCGCGTGCGTGCATGCAAGAGCGCGCATGTGTGTGTATGTGTGTGTTTATGTCTTGAAAATGGAAGAAAAGAGAGTCATGTTCTCTGAACCGATCGACTGCTAGCAATGGCGGTCAAAAGCAATTAAAAGGCATTTCATTCTTAGGGTACGTGTGATTATCACTGCAATCGTACGCAACGTCCTTGAGTCGGTTCTCGCATCAAAGCGGTCTCCGAAACGCTACGCTTCTTCCTATAACGAACGCGCTCATTTGCTCGCTAGCGAGACGATTTCGTCTGATCGCTCCTAGTAAACGCCAGTCAGGTTGCCGAATCGAGTCTTCCATTTATATACATGTACCTCGTCAGTACAAATACTTTCCCGAGAACTACTTGACTGCATGCAGGTTGGAGACTCCCAGTTGGCAACAACTGACCACTGGCCGCTGTTCTTTGCGAGGAGCTACAAATGGGGGAGTCAAACGTCGAGAAGATCTCCCTCGGCAATGAGAGGTACGTGAAAATGGTGCACTGCAGTGCTCGCTAATTTGGATATTTAGTCCTCTCGTTGTCTCAGGCTCGGCGGATCTGAGTTTTGGCCGTCTCTTCATATTCGGCACCACTGAGGTCTTTGTGTAAATCATCGGATGACCATGGCATGTGCTTACCTGTGGTTGACTAAAACAGACGTTGAAGCATTGCCTTCAGATGTGATCAAGATGAGTGCTGTATGACACTTTGGACATTCTGAGATAGTGAAACCACCAAAAGGGTAATTGGATTTCCTTTACAATGATATACAAAGCACATTATCGTGTGGCCTTTTGTCAGAGAGTTATGGGATGTCAAAGATGACAAGTGGTAGAAACTGAATTTTTTCACATCCAAGCTTTCAAGAACAAGGGGATGCGTAGTCTGTTTTCTGCTAGTTATAACCTCCGACAAAGAGGCTATGTTGTAGGCCTCGGTTCGTTGGCAGGGCCGGATCTAGGGGGGGTGCTGGGGGTGCTCGAGCACCCCCCCCCAAAAAAAAAAAAAAAAAAAAAAAACCTCCGTGGCAGCCGGGAGTTGGGGGAAGGAGGGAGGGGGGGGGGGTGGTTGCTCAAATATGTTGATCTACTTCCCACCTCATCGGATATCGGCACACTTTGCTTGGTAGCAGAGACAGTATAGTTAGTAAAAAGCTTGGGAAGGAGGGGGGGGGGGGGGGGGCGAAAATATGCTGGGCCCAGATGCTGTACTACTCTCCACTTGGTATAAGCACACTCTACTTGGCAGCCAAGGTAGCTGGGGAGGGAGGGGGGGGGGGGGTGCTGCTATAATTAAGATGCCTTCCTTTTGCTACTCGCACAGACAAATCAAACCCGGGCAGAGACAGGAAGAATCTGTGACCAAACAAAAACTCTTGGAAATGACCGCACTGCCATAGGATTTATTCTCTGGTGCCACTCCCCGAGCATGGGTTTCCGCGTTGTCAGCAAAGTAAACTCCTATCCACAGAGCACAAGCTTTTGGGCCACTCCCCACTGACGCTAAAAATAGATCTGATTCTGAGCATCTCTGCTGTGGCGTTAAAAATAAAACTGATTCAATCTTGCAACCGGCACTCTCAGGCTACTTTATCCTGCGCTGCAACACGTGTGTGTTGGTCGTATTTCCGGTTATCAAAGAAAACACGTGCATGAGAATCGTCTACTCTTCAAAATGCCTAGACCCAAGCCGCTGAGGAATGCCGATTCCTCAGGCACAATGAAACTGACCAGTTTTCTTGTTCAGCGGGATTCAGCAGGTGCTTCAAAAGGTAAGTTTTTAATATTTTTATTTCATTTTATTTTATTTTTTTCGATGTTACCAGTCAGTTAGAGTGTTATGTGCATGCCAACCACCGTGCTAGGACTTGTGAAGAGGGCTGAAGCTGTTTAGCTAAGTACCATGACAATATTTGAATTGAAAGGTGGTTTTATGGTATACCTCTCTCAATATCCTTGATTTCAAGGTCAGGTTCACATGTTTGGGATCAAGCATACTTGGTGAGTAGGATATTTTGTTTGTTCTTTTGAGTAATACATTGTATTTTTCTTTGAGCAAGGGAAAGTAAATTTTAATGTGTACATGCCATGTACACCCTGTCCCCCCTCGCCTCAAAAAAAAAAAATATGACAACAACAAAAATCCAAAGACAAGACGTTTTCAGATCTGATTGGTTATACATTATATAAATTTCTTGCCTTTGAATGACCTCCCAAAACACTGCCAAAATGCACCAGATTGCACAGATTTGCACCATTTTTCTCAAAATTTTCCGGGGGGGCATGCCCCCGGACCCCCCTAGAGGGGCGTGCCTGCGAAGCAGGCACGCACTCGTGGCTTCGCCACTTCGATGAGAAGACCCTAAAACAATTTTAAGCACCCCCCCTCAAAAAACTTTGATCCGGCCCTGGTTGGTTACTCAGCAACATAACTCAACAAGTTCAAAGCGAATCCCGACGAAAGTTGGTGGAAGGTCGAGGTCTCACGTAAAAAAAACTTTCCCTTCAATTGTAGAGGTTATCGATTATCTTGCTTTGGAATTACGACCAAAAAGATAAATCGTATCACAAATCACGATGTTGATGACGTCAAACTATAGATGGCATCGTCATATGCATTCGACACTCAGAAATTATCGCTTTCAGCCACTAAAATGAACTAAACTTCGTAGCGTCAGGCCTGGCTAGCAAAACATCCTGCCTGAAATATACAGACCTTGGAAGAGAACGTGCGGCTTGCTTAGCGAAGGGTTGTGCTCTCAGAGTGCTCTCCCCTTCCGTCTATTTTTGACTCACATGCGAAGCAAAAGTGAGTCGATGTACTCACCCTTTTCGTCCGTCCGGGCGTCCTGGCGTCCGGGCGTCAGGGCGTCCGGGCGTCCGGGCGTCCGGGCGTCCGAAAACTTTAACGTTGGATTTTTCTCGGAGACTATTAAGTCTATCAATACCAAATGTGGCATGATGGTGTATGATGACAAGGCCTCAAAAAACATACATGGTGACTTGTCCTTGCTTCAAGGTGAAGGTCGCAGGGGCCATAAATGTTGTCTAAAAAACAGTCATTTTTCACATTTTCTCAATTTTCTCTGACGTTTTTGAGATTGGATACCTCACCTATACATGGTATATAGGGCAAAGTAATCCCTATCTTTTGATGCCAGTTTGGTTGACCTTGCTTCAAGGCCAAGGTCACAGGAGCTCTTCAAAGTTGGATTGTATACATATTTTGAAGTGACCCTGACCCTGAACTATGGAAGATAACTATTTCAAACTTAATAATAATGTGGAGCGCATGTTATACTTTCACCATGAGACACATTTGGTCACATATCATCAAGGTCAAGTTCACTTTGACCCTTATGAAATGTGACCAAAATGGGGTAGTGAACCACTAAAAGTGACCATATCTCATGGTAGAAAGTGCCAATAAGCACCACTGTGCTTCCTATGTCTTGAATTAACAGCTTTGTGTTGCATGGCCTTGGATGACCTTGACCTTGGGTCAAGGTCACATGAATTTTGTTAGGAAAAATGTGTAAAGCATTTTTAGTGTATGATGTCATTGGTAGGTTTAGTTGTTTGACCTTGACCTTGAAGGTCACCTGAAGGTCAAGGTCATATAAAGGTCAAGGTCAAGCATGTGAGTCGTATGGGCTTTGCCCTGCTTGTTAGCCCTATTGTCATGTAGAGCTCAACTTTGAACCAAGGCAGTTGCACAGGTATATAAAGCAATACTCACACTCTCCAACAGAGCCAGAATCTGCAACTGGCTGACTTTGACCCCCACTACGATTTCATTGATGTGGTGAGAGGTCCGTCACTGAGCAGTGACCTTTGATAACGTAGCAGACTCATTATGCATTCCCCCACAGCAGGTCGAGTAGTTCTGATTGATTCGTGGGTTTTTGTGTGACTTAAAAGGCACATCATCGTTAAAAGTAGAGGTTTTAGGAGGTCCTCTTTGTGTACATGAATCCTCAAAATGATTTCACATTCAATGTTATCCCTCTTGATCGAAGAGACGACATAATAAACGAACAGAGCTAGCAACGTGTCATCCCATAGGCAGTGAGTCCTCCGAGGTCCAGTCTCGAGAGTGAAGTGTACACCCGAGACATAGGGCGCGTTTGTTAAGCGTAGAATCTCGAGAGAATCTCGAGGGCTAGGTGTTGCCTACGTTTCTCCATCATTAGCCGTGGGTGCGTCTCGCTCGCCCTCCACTAGCCATCGAGGCGAGCCACTAGCCTAACAAACGCGCCCATAACGTTCTTGTGTGAGAGTGCGGATAACCGCCATCGTGTCCTCAGCTCAGGGGATCGAGCCACGAGAGTGAGGTGTACATGTACACCCGAGTTACAACGTTCTTATGTGAGAGTGCGGATAACACTGTACAGCCATCGTGTCCTCAGCTCAGGGGATCGAGCCACGAGAGTGAGGTGTACATGTACACCCGAGTTACAACGTTCTTATGTGAGAGCGCGGATAACAGCCATCGTGTCCTCAGCTCAGGGGATCGAGCCACGAGAGTGAGGTGTACATGTACACCCGAGTTACAACGTTCTTATGTGAGAGTGCGGATAACAGCCATCGTGTCCTCAGCTCAGGGGATCGAGCCACGAGAGTGAGGTGCAGTTATGGTATTGGTGTGAACAGAGCCTATCGCTGTGAATCGACATGTTCACAAATAAAGTTTTTTTTTTTAAAATCGAATACCGGATTTGGATTACAACTTTTCGGCGCAAGTTAGGAGAACCCCGTTCCGGTATCTACATTCACTCTGCAAAGGAGATGGTCGCAACACTGCCTCCTGAGCTAGGAGAACCCCGTACCGGTATCTACATTCACTCTGCAAAGGAGATGGTCGCAACACTGGCTCCTGAGTTAGGAGAACCCCGTACCGGTATCTACATTCACTCTGCAAAGGAGATGGTCGCAACACTGCCTCCTGAGTTAGGAGAACCCCGTACCGGTATCTACATTCACTCTGCAAAGGAGATGGTCGCAACACTGCCTCCTGAGCTAGGGCTGCAGTCTCACCTCCGGCAGTAGCGACTTCTTCATTGAATATGTATTAATGAATGGATGGATGGATGGATGGATGAATGGATGGATGAATGAATGGATGGATGGATGAATAAATGAATGAATGAATGAATGAACGAACGAATACTGTTTTAGGGCTTGTTAGTCTTCATAGGCTACGTAAGGCTATTGACCACGAAAATGACTCGAGTTGATTGGAGCAAGAGCTAGCGAGCCTAGTCTTGATGTCTACTGTTGTTCGCCCTTTACCACTGGTGTATACAGGGAGACGCGGTAGGTCTATTCTCGTCACCAACCCACAGGGCGACTCTTTTTCCTTCACAAATCCACTGACTACCTGGCATGAGTGCATACGCATGCATGCGTGAATTTGCACACGTGCAACCCTGCAAAAGTTTGCGTAGAAACATAATTATGCGAGAGGTCACGTTTGATCGTTCAAAAAGGAGCCGAGGACACCATTTTCTTCTCCTCTTCTCCTCCGTTAGAACCCACACATTTCTTTGAAATTTGAAGTTTGCCGATGTTGTTGTTTTGTTGTTTTGTTTTGTTATTGTTGTTATTTTCTTGTTGCTGTTGTTGTTAGTTTCATGTTGTTTCTTGATATGTTGCTGTTTGTCGTAGATTGTTGTGTACCTCGGTGTTGACCTTGCCATATTGATGCATCTCTCTTATTATATTCAATTGGGTGGTAGTGGTTGTAGTGGTCGTGGTTGTAGTGGTTGTTATTGTTGTTGTTGTTTTTATTGATGATGATGACGACGACGACGACGATGATGATGATGATGATGATGATGATGATAGTGGTAGTGGTATGTATGGTGGTGGTGGTATGTGTGGTGGTGGTATGTGTGGTGGTGGTATGCATGGTGGTGGTATGTGTGGTGGTGGTGGTATGTGTAGTGGTCTTGTACACCCTGAATTTGGTTGAGAGGCGGATGGCTCTCTGTTGCAAGACTCTGGTTTGGAGTCTCCTTGCGGTCAATCATGCAGATAAGCTGGCAGGACATCGTCACCAACCAGGAGGTCCTTGACAGAGCCAGCTCCACAAGCAATGAAGCCAAGATCATCAATGCCCAGATTCGATGGTCCGGGCATGTCATCCGCATGCGGGAGTCCAGAACCTCCCGGCAGCTCTTCTATGGCGAGTTGGCACAGGGAAGTCGGAACCAAGGAGGTCCAAAGAAAAGATACAAGGACAACCTCAAGGCGAACATCAAATGGGCAAACCTCCAACCACGGCACCTTGAGGCCACTGCTGCTGACAGAACCCTCTGTCGTGCCACCACCCGAAAAGCTGCAAGAGCTTTTGAAGATGGCCGCCGTTGTCGTCTTGAAGCTGTGCGAGCAAGGCGACACAGAGCTGCTTCAACCTCTGTCCAGACCGGTGTTCCTTGCCCCACCTGCAGCCGCCTGTGTGCCTCGGAGTTTAGACTTCGGAGCCATAAATTATGCGCATCCACAGCTAGATGATGGCACAGCGAGTTGTCTTCCTCGACACCCGAGAGACAACCAAGAAGAAGATGTGTGGTGGTGGTGGTGGTGGTGGTATGTGTGGTGGTGGTATGTATGGTGGTGGTGGTGGTATGTGTGGTGGTGGTGGTGGTATGTGTGGTGGTGGTGGTGGTATGTGTGGTGGTGGTATGTGTGGTGGTGGTGGTGGTATGTGTGGTGGTGGTATGTGTGGTGGTGGTGGTGGTGTGTGTGTGTGTGTGTGTGTGTGTGTTGTGTGGTGGGAGTGTGGTGTGTGTGGTGGTGGTGTGGTGTGTGTGGTGTGTGGTGTGTGTGTTTGTGGTGTGGTGTGTGGTGTGGTGGTTGTGTGTGTGTAGTGGTGGTGGTGTGTGTGTAGTGGTGGTGGTGGTGTGTGTGTGGTGGTGGTGGTGTGTGTGTGGTGGTGGTGGTGTGTGTGTGGTGGTGGTGGTATGTGTGGTGATGTGTGTGGTGGTGTATGTGGTGGTATGTGTGGTGGTGGTGGTGGTATGTGTGGTGGTGGTGGTGGTATGTGTGGTGGTGGTATGTGTGGTGGTGGTGGTATGTGTGGTGGTGGTATGTGTGGTGGTGGTATGTGTGGTGGTGGTATGTGTGGTGGTGGTATGTGTGGTGGTGTGGTGGTATGTGTGGTGGTGGTATGTGTGGTGTGTGGTATGTGTGGTGTGTGGTATGTGTGGTGGTGTGTGTGTGGTGTGGTGGTGTGTGTGTGTGTGGTGTGTATGTGTGGTGGTGGTATGTGTGTGGTGTGTGTGGTATGTGTGGTGTGTGTGTGTGTGTGGTGGTGGTGGTGGTATGTGTGGTGTGTGGTGTGTGTGGTGGTGGTGTGTGTGTGGTGGTGGTGTGTGTGGTGGTGGAGTGAGTGGTGGTGGTGTGAGTGGTGTGTGGTGTGTGGTATGTGTGGTGGTGTGTGTGTTGTGTGGTGTGTATGTGGGGTGGTGGTATGTGTGTGTGGTGGTGGTGGTATGTGTGGTGGTGGTATGTGTGGTGGTATGTGTGGTGGTATGTGTGGTGGTGTAGTGGTGTGTGTGGTGTGTGGTGGTGTGTGGTGGTGTGGTTTGTGTGGTGTGTGGTGCGTGTGGTGTGGTGGTGTGTGTGGTGTGTGGTTGGTGGTGTGTGTGTGTGGTGGTGTGTGTGGTGGTGTGGTGGTGTGTGTGGTGGTGGTGTGTGGTGGTGTGTGTGGTGGTGTGTGTGGTGGTGGTGTGTGTGGTGAGTGGTGTGTGTGGTGTGGTGTGTGTGTGTGGTGTGGTGTGTGTGGTGAGTGGTGTGTGTGGTGAGTGGTGTGTGTGGTGGTGGTGTGTGTGGTGGTGGTGTGTGTGGTGGTGGTTGTGTGTGGTGGTGGTGTGTGTGGTGGTGTGTGTGTGTGGTGGTGTGTGTGTGGTGTGGTTGGGTGGTGGTGGTGGTGATGGTAGTGCGTGGTGGTGTGTGTGTGTGGTGGTGGTGTGTGTGGTGGCGGTATGTGTGTGTGGTGTGTGGTGTGTGTTTGTGGTGGTGGTGGTATGTGTGGTGGTGGTGGTATGTATGGTGGTGGTGGTGGTATGTGTGGTGGTGGTATGTGTGGTGGTGGTGGTGGTATGTGTGGTGGTGGTATGTGTGGTGGTGGTGGTGGTATGTGTGGTGGTGGTGGTGGTATGTGTGGTGGTGGTATGTGTGGTGGTGGTGGTATGTGTGGTGGTGGTATGTGTGGTGGTGGTGGTGGTATGTGTGGTGGTGGTGGTGGTATGTGTGGTGGTGGTGGTGGTATGTGTGGTGGTGGTGGTATGTGTGGTGGTGGTATGTGTGGTGGTGGTGGTGGTATGTGTGGTGGTGGTGGTGGTATGTATGGTGGTGGTGGTGGTGGTATGTGTGGTGGTGGTATGTGTGGTGGTGGTGGTGGTATGTGTGGTGGTGGTATGTGTGGTGGTGGTGGTGGTATGTGTGGTGGTGGTATGTGTGGTGGTGGTATGTGTGGTGGTGGTGGTGGTATGTGTGGTGGTGGTATGTGTGGTGGTGGTGGTGGTATGTGTGGTGGTGGTATGTGTGGTGGTGGTGGTATGTATGGTGGTGGTATGTGTGGTGGTGGTATGTGTGGTGGTGGTGGTGGTATGTGTGGTGGTGGTGGTGGTATGTATGGTGGTGGTATG
>JAWQFJ010011817.1:0-15000 GCA_034096865.1 Theodoxus fluviatilis
GGACATCGCTGTTGTACTTGCTTTCACTAGGGACATCGCTGTTGTACTTGCTTTCACTAGGGACATCGCTGTTGTACTTGCTTTCACTAGGGACATCACTATTGGACTTGCTTTCACTAGGGACATCGCTGTTGGACTTGCTTTCACTAGGGACATCGCTGTTGTACTTGCTTTCACTAGGGACATCGCTGTTGGACTTGCTTTCACTAGGGACATCGCTGTTGGACTTGCTTTCACTAGGGACATCGCTGTTGGACTTGCTTTCACTAGGGACATCGCTGTTGGACTTGCTTTCACTAGGGATATCACTGTTGTACTTGCTTTCACTAGGGACATCGCTGTTGGACTTGCTTTCACTAGGGACATCGCTGTTGCTTTTACTAGGGACATCGCTGTTGGACTTGCTTTCACTAGGGACATCACTGTTGGACTTGCTTTCACTAGGAACATCGCTGTTGGACTTGCTTTCACTAGGGACATCGCTGTTGGACTTGCTTTCACTAGGGACATCGCTGTTGCTTTCACTAGGGACATCACTGTTGGACTTGCTTTCACTAGGGACATCGCTGTTGGACTTGCTTTCACTAGGGACATCGCCGTTGGACTTGCTTTCACTAGGGACATCGCTGTTGGACTTGCTTTCACTAGGGACATCGCTGTTGGACTTGCTTTCACTAGGGACATCGCTGTTGGACTTGCTTTCACTAGGGACATCGCTGTTGTACTTGCTTTCACTAGGGACATCGCTGTTGGACTTGCTTTCACTAGGGACATCGCTGTTGAACTTGCTTTCACTAGGGACATCACTGTTGCTTTCACTAAGGACATCGCTGTTGCTTTCACTAGGGACATTGCTGTTGGACTTGCTTTCACTAGGGACATCACTGTTGGACTTGCTTTCACTAGGGACATCGCTGTTGGACTTGCTTTCACTCGGGACATCGCTGTTGTACTTGCTTTCACTAGGGACATCGCTGTTGTACTTGCTTTCACTAGGGACATCGCTGTTGGACTTGCTTTCACTAGGGACATCGCTGTTGTACTTGCTTTCACTAGGGACATCGCTGTTGGACTTGCTTTCACTAGGGACATCGCTGTTGTACTTGCTTTCACTAGGGACATCGCTGTTGGACTTGCTTTCACTAGGGACATCGCTGTTGGACTTGCTTTCACTAGGGACATCGCTGTTGGACTTGCTTTCACTAGGGACATCGCTGTTGGACTTGCTTTCACTAGGGATATCACTGTTGTACTTGCTTTCACTAGGGACATCGCTGTTGGACTTGCTTTCACTAGGGACATCACTATTGGACTTGCTTTCACTAGGGACATCGCTGTTGGACTTGCTTTCACTAGGGACATCGCTGTTGCTTTCACTAGGGACATCGCTGTTGGACTTGCTTTCACTAGGGACATCACTGTTGGACTTGCTTTCACTAGGAACATCGCTGTTGGACTTGCTTTCACTAGGGACATCGCTGTTGCTTTCACTAGGGACATCGCTGTTGCTTTCACTAGGGACATCACTGTTGGACTTGCTTTCACTAGGGACATCGCTGTTGGACTTGCTTTCACTAGGGACATCGCTGTTGGACTTGCTTGCACTAGGGACATCGCTGTTGGACTTGCTTTCACTAGGGACATCGCTGTTGGACTTGCTTTCACTAGGGACATCGCTGTTGGACTTGCTTTCACTAGGAACATCGCTGTTGTACTTGCTTTCACTAGGGACATCGCTGTTTGACTTGCTTTCACTAGGGACATCGCTGTTGGACTTGCTTTCACTAGGGACATCACTGTTGCTTTCACTAAGGACATCGCTGTTGCTTTCACTAGGGACATTGCTGTTGGACTTGCTTTCACTAGGGACATAGCTGTTGGACTTGCTTTCACTAGGGACATCGCTGTTGGACTTGCTTTCACTCGGGACATCGCTGTTGTACTTGCTTTCACTAGGGACATCGCTGTTGGACTTGCTTTCACTAGGGACATCGCTGTTGGACTTGCTTTCACTAGGGACATCGCTGTTGGACATGCGTTTACTAGGGACATAGCTGTTGGACTTGCTTTCACTAGGGACATCGCTGTTGGACTTGCTTTCACTAGGGACATCGCTGTTGGACTTGCTTTCACTAGGGATATCACTGTTGGACTTGCTTTCACTAGGGACATCGCTGTTGGACTTGCTTTCACTAGGGACATCGCTGTTGGACTTGCTTTCACTAGGGACATCGCTGTTGGACTTGCTTTCACTAGGGACATCGCTGTTGTACTTGCTTTCACTAGGGACATCACTGTTGTACTTGCTTTCACTAGGGACATCACTATTGGACTTGCTTTCACTAGGGACATCGCTGTTGGACTTGCTTTCACTAGGGACATCGCTGTTGTACTTGCTTTCACTAGGGACATCGCTGTTGGACTTGCTTTCACTAGGGACATCGCTGTTGTACTTGCTTTCACTAGGGACATCGCTGTTGGACTTGCTTTCACTAGGGACATCGCTGTTGGACTTGCTTTCACTAGGGACATCGCTGTTGTACTTGCTTTCACTAGGGACATCGCTGTTGTACTTGCTTTCACTAGGGACATCGCTGCTGTACTTGCTTTCACTAGGGACATCACTATTGGACTTGCTTTCACTAGGGACATCGCTGTTGGACTTGCTTTCACTAGGGACATCGCTGTTGTACTTGCTTTCACTAGGGACATCGCTGTTGGACTTGCTTTCACTAGGGACATCGCTGTTGTACTTGCTTTTACTAGGGACATCACTATTGGACTTGCTTTCTCTAGGGACATCGCTGTTGGACTTGCTTTCACTAGGGACATCGCTGTTGTACTTGCTTTCACTAGGGACATCGCTGTTGCTTTCACTAGGGACATCGCTGTTGGACTTGCTTTCACTAGGGACATCACTGTTGGACTTGCTTTCACTAGGAACATCGCTGTTGGACTTGTTTTCACTAGGGACATCGCTGTTGGACTTGCTTTCACTAGGGACGTCGCTGTTGCTTTCACTAGGGACATCACTGTTGGACTTGCTTTCACTAGGGACATCGCTGTTGGACTTGCTTTCACTAGGGACATCGCTGTTTGACTTGCTTGCACTAGGGACATCGCTGTTGGACTTGCTTTCACTAGGGACATCGCTGTTGGACTTGCTTTCACTAGGGACATCGCTGTTGGACTTGCTTTCACTAGGAACATCGCTGTTGTACTTGCTTTCACTAGGGACATCGCTGTTTGACTTGCTTTCACTAGGGACATCGCTGTTGGACTTGCTTTCACTAGGGACATCACTGTTGCTTTCACTAAGGACATCGCTGTTGCTTTCACTAGGGACATTGCTGTTGGACTTGCTTTCACTAGGGACATAGCTGTTGGACTTGCTTTCACTAGGGACATCGCTGTTGGACTTGCTTTCACTCGGGACATCGCTGTTGTACTTGCTTTCACTAGGGACATCGCTGTTGGACTTGCTTTCACTAGGGACATCGACTGTTGTACTTGCTTTCACTAGGGACATCGCTGTTGGACTTGCTTTCACTAGGGACATCGCTGTTGGACTTGCTTTCACTAGGGACATCGCTGTTGGACTTGCTTTCACTAGGGACATCGCTGTTGGACTTGCTTTCACTAGGGATATCACTGTTGTACTTGCTTTCACTAGGGACATCGCTGTTGGACTTGCTTTCACTAGGGACATCACTATTGGACTTGCTTTCACTAGGGACATCGCTGTTGGACTTGCTTTCACTAGGGACATCGCTGTTGCTTTCACTAGGGACATCGCTGTTGGACTTGCTTTCACTAGGGACATCACTGTTGGACTTGCTTTCACTAGGAACATCGCTGTTGGACTTGCTTTCACTAGGGACATCGCTGTTGGACTTGCTTTCACTAGGGACATCGCTGTTGCTTTCACTAGGGACATCACTGTTGGACTTGCTTTCACTAGGGACATCGCTGTTGGACTTGCTTTCACTAGGGACATCGCTGTTGGACTTGCTTGCACTAGGGACATCGCTGTTGGACTTGCTTTCACTAGGGACATCGCTGTTGGACTTGCTTTCACTAGGGACATCGCTGTTGGACTTGCTTTCACTAGGAACATCGCTGTTGTACTTGCTTTCACTAGGGACATCGCTGTTTGACTTGCTTTCACTAGGGACATCGCTGTTGGACTTGCTTTCACTAGGGACATCACTGTTGCTTTCACTAAGGACATCGCTGTTGCTTTCACTAGGGACATTGCTGTTGGACTTGCTTTCACTAGGGACATAGCTGTTGGACTTGCTTTCACTAGGGACATCGCTGTTGGACTTGCTTTCACTCGGGACATCGCTGTTGTACTTGCTTTCACTAGGGACATCGCTGTTGGACTTGCTTTCACTAGGGACATCGCTGTTGGACTTGCTTTCACTAGGGACATCGCTGTTGGACATGCGTTTACTAGGGACATAGCTGTTGGACTTGCTTTCACTAGGGACATCGCTGTTTGGACTTGCTTTCACTAGGGACATCGCTGTTGGACTTGCTTTCACTAGGGACATCACTGTTGGACTTGCTTTCACTAGGGACATCGCTGTTGGACTTGCTTTCACTAGGGACATCGCTGTTGGACTTGCTTTCACTAGGGACATCGCTGTTGGACTTGCTTTCACTAGGGACATCGCTGTTGTACTTGCTTTCACTAGGGACATCACTGTTGTACTTGCTTTCACTAGGGACATCACTATTGGACTTGCTTTCACTAGGGACATCGCTGTTGGACTTGCTTTCACTAGGGACATCGCTGTTGTACTTGCTTTCACTAGGGACATCGCTGTTGGACTTGCTTTCACTAGGGACATCGCTGTTGTACTTGCTTTCACTAGGGACATCGCTGTTGGACTTGCTTTCACTAGGGACATCGCTGTTGGACTTGCTTTCACTAGGGACATCGCTGTTGTACTTGCTTTCACTAGGGACATCGCTGTTGTACTTGCTTTCACTAGGGACATCGCTGCTGTACTTGCTTTCACTAGGGACATCACTATTGGACTTGCTTTCACTAGGGACATCGCTGTTGGACTTGCTTTCACTAGGGACATCGCTGTTGTACTTGCTTTCACTAGGGACATCGCTGTTGGACTTGCTTTCACTAGGGACATCGCTGTTGTACTTGCTTTTACTAGGGACATCACTATTGGACTTGCTTTCTCTAGGGACATCGCTGTTGGACTTGCTTTCACTAGGGACATCGCTGTTGTACTTGCTTTCACTAGGGACATCGCTGTTGTACTTGCTTTCACTAGGGACATCGCTGTTGTACTTGCTTTCACTAGGGACATCACTATTGGACTTGCTTTCACTAGGGACATCGCTGTTGGACTTGCTTTCACTAGGGACATCGCTGTTGTACTTGCTTTCACTAGGGACATCGCTGTTGGACTTGCTTTCACTAGGGACATCGCTGTTGGACTTGCTTTAACTAGGGACATCGCTGTTGGACTTGCTTTCACTAGGGACATCGCTGTTGGACTTGCTTTCACTAGGGATATCACTGTTGTACTTGCTTTCACTAGGGACATCGCTGTTGGACTTGCTTTCACTAGGGACATCGCTGTTGCTTTTACTAGGGACATCGCTGTTGGACTTGCTTTCACTAGGGACATCACTGTTGGACTTGCTTTCACTAGGAACATCGCTGTTGGACTTGCTTTCACTAGGGACATCGCTGTTGGACTTGCTTTCACTAGGGACATCGCTGTTGCTTTCACTAGGGACATCACTGTTGGACTTGCTTTCACTAGGGACATCGCTGTTGGACTTGCTTTCACTAGGGACATCGCCGTTGGACTTGCTTTCACTAGGGACATCGCTGTTGGACTTGCTTTCACTAGGGACATCGCTGTTGGACTTGCTTTCACTAGGGACATCGCTGTTGGACTTGCTTTCACTAGGGACATCGCTGTTGTACTTGCTTTCACTGGAAGAGAATGAAGGCATGTGTCACATCACGGTAACCACAGTCGGCCTATACGCATTCATCATTCATTCAGCGGCATGACCCAGAATCGAGAATGACGAGAAAAACACGCCCTACGCGGCGTTATTCAGAGAACCCCATTTGTTTTACCCTTGACCGTTAATATAGAGTGGCGCAATTCCCTTTTCCCATACTTTTCACAGAGCAACTTGATGGCAAACAAGAGATAAGTTTTCCCGCCCAACTCTCATCCAACGGCTCAACATCAAGGCGATTCCCCCTCTCCCAATTAATTCCAATTACTTTACAGCTAACCAACATACCTCAACAGATTCTTGAAACCGGCGGTCGTCACCTCTCGCAATGGTGCCCAAGCGACTAGGTGCTAGCCCGCGCATCAGGTGGCATGCCTGCATGCGCGTCTATTAGCGGAACACGCTAACGACACGTCTGCTTACTCAGACAGTAAGCGATGAAGTGAAGCCCCAAGGCGCCAAAACGCATAACGGTCAGCGTCCTCGATCTCATTAGCCAATGAAATCACTCGTAATTTTCCAATCACGAGGTCATAGCACGCGAACAGACACGTGCGAGGACAAAGTCCACGGCCTCAATTCCGTGACCTTAGGAAAAGAACATTCGATCCACCCCCTTGTTCATAGTAAAACACCCCTCCCCCTTCCAGGTGGGTAGTAACCGGCCGTGCCCTCTGACCCAAGTTACTAAAATTAACGCCTAGCGTCCGTCCTTAACGTACCAGTCAAAGACAAATGAACAATTTAGGATTCTTCATTCTTTCCTTTTCACTTCCCTTGCGCAATCTTGCGACACTCCTCCCCCTTTCTTCCATCTCCCTCTCTCTGCCTGACTCCACACCTTCCTCCCTCCTCCCCCTTTCTTCCATCTCCCTCTCTCTGCCTGACTCCACACCTCCCTCCCTCCTCCCCCTTTCTTCCATCTCCCTCTCTCTGTCTGACTCCACACCTCCCTCCCTCCTCCCCCTTTCTTCCATCTCCCTCTCTCTCTGCCTGACTCCACACCTTCCTCCCTCCTCCCCCTTTCTTCCATCTCCCTCTCTCTGTCTGATTCCACACCTTCCTCCCTCCTCCCCCTTTCTTCCATCTCCCTCTCTCTGCCTGACTCCACACCTTCCTCCCTCCTCCCCCTTTCTTCCATCTCCCTCTCTCTGCCTGACTCCACACCTTCCTCCCTCCTCCCCCTTTCTTCCATCTCCCTCTCTCTGTCTGACTCCACACCTCCCTCCCTCCTCCCCCTTTCTTCCATCTCCCTCTCTCTGTCTGACTCCACACCTTCCTCCCTCCTCCCCCTTTCTTCCATCTCCCTCTCTCTGCCTGACTCCACACCTTCCTCCCTCCTCCCCCTTTCTTCCATCTCCCTCTCTCTGCCTGACTCCACACCTTCCTCCCTCCTCCCCCTTTCTTCCATCTCCCTCTCTCTGCCTGACTCCACACCTTCCTCCCTCCTCCCCCTTTCTTCCATCTCCCTCTCTCTGCCTGACTCCACACCTTCCTCCCTCCTCTCCCTTTCTTCCATCTCCCTCTCTCTGTCTGACTCCACACCTTCCTCCCTCTTCCCCCTTTCTTCCATCTCCCTCTCTCTGTCTGACTCCACACCTTCCTCCTTCCTCTCCCTTTCTTCCATCTCCCTCTCTCTGTCTGACTCCACCCCTTCCTCCCTCCTCCCCCTTTCTTCCATCTCCCTCTCTCTGCCTGACTCCACACCTTCCTCCCTCCTCCCCCTTTCTTCCATCTCCCTCTCTCTGTCTGACTCCACACCTTCCTCCCTCCTCCCCCTTTCTTCCATCTCCCTCTCTCTGCCTGACTCCACACCTCCCTCCCTCCTCCCCCTTTCTTCCATCTCCCTCTCTCTGTCTGACTCCACACCTTCCTCCCTCCTCCCCCTTTCTTCCATCTCCCTCTCTCTGTCTGACTCCACACCTTCCTCCCTCCTCCCCCTTTCTTCCATCTCCCTCTCTCTGTCTGACTCCACACCTTCCTCCCTCCTCCCCCTTTCTTCCATCTCCCTCTCTCTGTCTGACTCCACACCTCCCTCCCTCCTCCCCCTTTCTTCCATCTCCCTCTCTCTGTCTGACTCCACACCTTCCTCCCTCCTCCCCCTTTCTTCCATCTCCCTCTCTCTGTCTGACTCCACACCTCCCTCCCTCCTCCCCCTTTCTTCCATCTCCCTCTCTCTGTCTGACTCCACACCTTCCTCCCTCTTCCCCCTTTCTTCCATCTCCCTCTCTCTGTCTGACTCCACACCTTCCTCCCTCCTCCCCCTTTCTTCCATCTCCCTCTCTCTGTCTGACTCCACACCTTCCTCCCTCCTCCCCCTTTCTTCCATCTCCCTCTCTCTGTCTGACTCCACACCTTCCTCCCTCCTCCCCCTTTCTTCCATCTCCCTCTCTCTGCCTGACTCCACACCTTCCTCCCTCCTCCCCCTTTCTTCCATCTCCCTCTCTCTGTCTGACTCCACACCTTCCTCCCTCCTCCCCCTTTCTTCCATCTCCCTCTCTCTGCCTGACTCCACACCTTCCTCCCTCCTCCCCCTTTCTTCCATCTCCCTCTCTCTGCCTGACTCCACACCTTCCTCCCTCCTCCCCCTTTCTTCCATCTCCCTCTCTCTGTCTGACTCCACACCTTCCTCCCTCCTCCCCCTTTCTTCCATCTCCCTCTCTCTGCCTGACTCCACACCTTCCTCCCTCCTCCCCCTTTCTTCCATCTCCCTCTCTCTGTCTGACTCCACACCTTCCTCCCTCCTCCCCTTTCTTCCATCTCCCTCTCTCTGTCTGACTCCACACCTTCCTCCCTCCTCCCCCTTTCTTCCATCTCCCTCTCTCTGCCTGACTCCACACCTTCCTCCCTCCTCCCCCTTTCTTCCATCTCCCTCTCTCTGTCTGACTCCACACCTTCCTCCCTCCTCCCCCTTTCTTCCATCTCCCTCTCTCTGTCTGACTCCACACCTTCCTCCCTCCTCCCCCTTTCTTCCATCTCCCTCTCTCTGTCTGACTCCACACCTTCCTCCCTCCTCCCCCTTTCTTCCATCTCCCTCTCTCTGTCTGACTCCACACCTTCCTCCCTCCTCCCCCTTTCTTCCATCTCCCTCTCTCTGTCTGACTCCACACCTTCCTCCCTCCTCCCCCTTTCTTCCATCTCCCTCTCTCTGTCTGACTCCACACCTTCCTCCCTCCTCCCCCTTTCTTCCATCTCCCTCTCTCTGTCTGACTCCACACCTTCCTCCCTCCTCCCCCTTTCTTCCATCTCCCTCTCTCTGCCTGACTCCACACCTTCCTCCCTCCTCCCCCTTTCTTCCATCTCCCTCTCTCTGTCTGACTCCACACCTTCCTCCCTCCTCCCCCTTTCTTCCATCTCCCTCTCTCTGTCTGACTCCACACCTTCCTCCCTCCTCCCCCTTTCTTCCATCTCCCTCTCTCTGTCTGACTCCACACCTTCCTCCCTCCTCCCCCTTTCTTCCATCTCCCTCTCTCTGTCTGACTCCACACCTTCCTCCCTCCTCCCCCTTTCTTCCATCTCCCTCTCTCTGTCTGACTCCACACCTTCCTCCCTCCTCCCCCTTTCTTCCATCTCCCTCTCTCTGTCTGACTCCACACCTTCCTCCCTCCTCCCCCTTTCTTCCATCTCCCTCTCTCTGTCTGACTCCACACCTTCCTCCCTCCTCCCCCTTTCTTCCATCTCCCTCTCTCTGTCTGACTCCACACCTTCCTCCCTCCTCCCCCTTTCTTCCATCTCCCTCTCTCTGTCTGACTCCACACCTTCCTCCCTCCTCCCCCTTTCTTCCATCTCCCTCTCTCTGTCTGACTCCACACCTTCCTCCCTCCTCCCCCTTTCTTCCATCTCCCTCTCTCTGTCTGACTCCACACCTTCCTCCCTCCTCCCCCTTTCTTCCATCTCCCTCTCTCTGTCTGACTCCACACCTTCCTCCCTCCTCCCCCTTTCTTCCATCTCCCTCTCTCTGCCTGACTCCACACCTTCCTCCCTCCTCCCCCTTTCTTCCATCTCCCTCTCTCTGTCTGACTCCACACCTTCCTCCCTCCTCCCCCTTTCTTCCATCTCCCTCTCTCTGTCTGACTCCACACCTTCCTCCCTCCTCCCCCTTTCTTCCATCTCCCTCTCTCTGTCTGACTCCACACCTTCCTCCCTCCTCCCCCTTTCTTCCATCTCCCTCTCTCTGTCTGACTCCACACCTTCCTCCCTCCTCCCCCTTTCTTCCATCTCCCTCTCTCTGCCTGACTCCACACCTTCCTCCCTCCTCCCCCTTTCTTCCATCTCCCTCTCTCTGTCTGACTCCACACCTTCCTCCCTCCTCCCCCTTTCTTCCATCTCCCTCTCTCTGTCTGACTCCACACCTTCCTCCCTCCTCCCCCTTTCTTCCATCTCCCTCTCTCTGTCTGACTCCACACCTTCCTCCCTCCTCCCCCTTTCTTCCATCTCCCTCTCTCTGTCTGACTCCACACCTTCCTCCCTCCTCCCCCTTTCTTCCATCTCCCTCTCTCTGTCTGACTCCACACCTTCCTCCCTCCTCCCCCTTTCTTCCATCTCCCTCTCTCTGCCTGACTCCACACCTTCCTCCCTCCTCCCCCTTTCTTCCATCTCCCTCTCTCTGTCTGACTCCACACCTTCCTCCCTCCTCCCCCTTTCTTCCATCTCCCTCTCTCTGTCTGACTCCACACCTTCCTCCCTCCTCCCCCTTTCTTCCATCTCCCTCTCTCTGTCTGACTCCACACCTTCCTCCCTCCTCCCCCTTTCTTCCATCTCCCTCTCTCTGTCTGACTCCACACCTTCCTCCCTCCTCCCCCTTTCTTCCATCTCCCTCTCTCTGCCTGACTCCACACCTTCCTCCCTCCTCCCCCTTTCTTCCATCTCCCTCTCTCTGTCTGACTCCACACCTTCCTCCCTCCTCCCCCTTTCTTCCATCTCCCTCTCTCTGCCTGACTCCACACCTCCCTCCCTCCTCCCCCTTTCTTCCATCTCCCTCTCTCTGTCTGACTCCACACCTTCCTCCCTCCTCCCCCTTTCTTCCATCTCCCTCTCTCTGTCTGACTCCACACCTTCCTCCCTCCTCCCCCTTTCTTCCATCTCCCTCTCTCTGTCTGACTCCACACCTTCCTCCCTCCTCCCCCTTTCTTCCATCTCCCTCTCTCTGTCTGACTCCACACCTTCCTCCCTCCTCCCCCTTTCTTCCATCTCCCTCTCTCTGTCTGACTCCACACCTTCCTCCCTCCTCCCCCTTTCTTCCATCTCCCTCTCTCTGTCTGACTCCACACCTTCCTCCCTCCTCCCCCTTTCTTCCATCTCCCTCTCTCTGTCTGACTCCACACCTTCCTCCCTCCTCCCCCTTTCTTCCATCTCCCTCTCTCTGTCTGACTCCACACCTTCCTCCCTCCTCCCCCTTTCTTCCATCTCCCTCTCTCTGCCTGACTCCACACCTTCCTCCCTCCTCCCCCTTTCTTCCATCTCCCTCTCTCTGTCTGACTCCACACCTCCTCCCTCCTCCCCCTTTCTTCCATCTCCCTCTCTCTGCCTGACTCCACACCTTCCTCCCTCCTCCCCCTTTCTTCCATCTCCCTCTCTCTGTCTGACTCCACACCTTCCTCCCTCCTCCCCCTTTCTTCCATCTCCCTCTCTCTGTCTGACTCCACACCTTCCTCCCTCCTCCCCCTTTCTTCCATCTCCCTCTCTCTGCCTGACTCCACACCTTCCTCCCTCCTCCCCCTTTCTTCCATCTCCCTCTCTCTGTCTGACTCCACACCTTCCTCCCTCCTCCCCCTTTCTTCCATCTCCCTCTCTCTGCCTGACTCCACACCTTCCTCCCTCCTCCCCCTTTCTTCCATCTCCCTCTCTCTGCCTGACTCCACACCTTCCTCCCTCCTCCCCCTTTCTTCCATCTCCCTCTCTCTGCCTGACTCCACACCTTCCTCCCTCCTCCCCCTTTCTTCCATCTCCCTCTCTCTGCCTGACTCCACACCTTCCTCCCTCCTCCCCCTTTCTTCCATCTCCCTCTCTCTGTCTGACTCCACACCTTCCTCCCTCCTCCCCCTTTCTTCCATCTCCCTCTCTCTGCCTGACTCCACACCTTCCTCCCTCCTCCCCCTTTCTTCCATCTCCCTCTCTCTGTCTGACTCCACACCTCCCTCCCTCCTCCCCCTTTCTTCCATCTCCCTCTCTCTGTCTGACTCCACACCTTCCTCCCTCCTCCCCCTTTCTTCCATCTCCCTCTCTCTGCCTGACTCCACACCTCCCTCCCTCCTCCCCCTTTCTTCCATCTCCCTCTCTCTGCCTGACTCCACACCTCCCTCCCTCCTCCCCCTTTCTTCCATCTCCCTCTCTCTGCCTGACTCCACACCTTCCTCCCTCCTCCCCCTTTCTTCCATCTCCCTCTCTCTGCCTGACTCCACACCTCCCTCCCTCCTCCCCTTTCTTCCATCTCCCTCTCTCTGCCTGACTCCACACCTCCCTCCCTCCTCCCCCTTTCTTCCATCTCCCTCTCTCTGTCTGACTCCACACCTCCTCCCTCCTCCCCCTTTCTTCCATCTCCCTCTCTCTGCCTGACTCCACACCTCCCTCCCTCCTCCCCCTTTCTTCCATCTCCCTCTCTCTGTCTGACTCCACACCTCCCTCCCTCCTCCCCCTTTCTTCCATCTCCCTCTCTCTGCCTGACTCCACACCTCCCTCCCTCCTCCCCCTTTCTTCCATCTCCCTCTCTCTGCCTGACTCCACACCTTCCTCCCTCCTCCCCCTTTCTTCCATCTCCCTCTCTCTGCCTGACTCCACACCTTCCTCCCTCCTCCCCCTTTCTTCCATCTCCCTCTCTCTGTCTGACTCCACACCTCCTCCTCCCCCTTTCTTCCATCTCTCTCTCTCTGCCTGACTCCACACCTTCCTCCCTCCTCCCCCTTTCTTCCATCTCTCTCTCTCTGCCTGACTCCACACCTTCCTCCCTCCTCCCCCTTTCTTCCATCTCCCTCTCTCTGTCTGACTCCACCCCTTCCTCCCTCCTCCCCCTTTCTTCCATCTCCCTCTCTCTGTCTGACTCCACCCCTTCCTCCCTCCTCCCCCTTTCTTCCATCTCCCTCTCTCTGCCTGACTCCACACCTTCCTCCTTCCTCTCCCTTTCTTCCATCTCCCTCTCTCTGTCTGACTCCACACCTTCCTCCCTCCTCCCCCTTTCTTCCATCTCCCTCTCTCTGCCTGACTCCACACCTCCCTCCCTCCTCCCCCTTTCTTCCATCTCTCTCTCTCTGCCTGACTCCACACCTCCCTCCCTCCTCCTCCTTTCTTCCATCTCCCTCTCTCTGCCTGACTCCACACCTCCCTCCCTCCTCCCCCTTTCTTCCATCTCCCTCTCTCTGCCTGACTCCACACCTTCCTTCCTACGCGTCCTTTGACCTTTTCCTGAGGCCGGGTGTATTTCCATGATGACCTGCACCAAGCAGCCAGAGCCACCTTTGACCAGTTGCAAGGTCAGAGTGTGCAGGCTAGGGGGTCAGATGTCTTGTCAACAACAGAAGATTTTTTCTGCAAAAATTCCATCCTTAGTTGACCATGTGGTGCGTTTTTCGGTGTGCCCGACTTCGCGTATTTCGCAGAAAGAGGAAAGCACTAGCTTTCTATCCCATCGAAAAGAGCGCGATGGGGAACTGATTTGAAGAAAGTGCTGATCAGGAAGTAGTGGCGGAACTCATTTGAATACACACAGACAGACTTGTTCACACATGAATCTCGTGCGCACAGATACGTGTACACCAGTGCGCTTGTTCCAATGGAGGTCTGCACGTATTCACGGAGACACACTAGCACACATCCCGGCACACACTGACATAAGCATGGACGCACACATGCATACACGCGCACGCACGCACACGCACACACACACACACACACACACACACACACGATGGGATTGACAGAGTATACTACGGGAGGCTAGCGTCTGTTAGAGCCACGACCCCATTATAAAAGGGAGGTTAGATCTTCGTGGTATATCTGGCTTGTGTCGATTGATTTGCAAGTGATTATTCGTGCTCTCAGTGTTGTGCTCTGGCATTTTGTTCTGCTGGTAACATTGCGGCGCATGTCGCTGGCTGTTTTGATTTCAAAGTCTTGTCAGCGAAGTGATCGGTGTTTACGGATTTGGAGGCTAGGTCAGTCTGTCGAGAGTTTTCTCTCGGTGCCCTGTTCTTGGGCGGTGCTGTTCACGGGGTTTCGTGGCAGTGTTGGGTCTTGCTTGGGCAGACCTGAGCGATGTATTCGCTGGTTTGTGTCTCCTGGTTTTGGAGGCATGTTCAGGAGCGGTCGTGTCGACGTTCCTGGGGGTGCATATTGTCACCTGTCTAGATTGGACCTGAGTCTGAAGCCCTCCTGACATGGTCTGTCTTCGGTCTTGTTCTTGCTCTTTTCTGGGTCTGGGAGATAGCTCCCCACCTCATTGTATATCGCTGTGCTTTTGGGATCTCTGGCAATGTCGTTGTGTGCAAGAAGCAAGAAAGTAATACCGCGTGCTATATTTTGTTTATCTTTTAGCTGACCACTATTTTCTATAGTTTACATGACGTTAAAATCTCCGATTTGGAGAAAAATGACGTCACGGATGACCGGGGGGGGGGGGGGGGGGGGGGGGGGGGAGGGATCAGTGAGGAGCGGAGAGAGAGGGGGAAGGGAAAGATGGAGAGGGAGATGGGAGAGAGAGAGAAAATGAGTTTGGAGAGAAGTGGTGGAGGGATATCAACTGAAGGGTTGGACTGATTCGAGTTAGAGGTTGACTGAGGCAGAGGATGCTATGTCCCAAAGTGATGGGCAGAACGCCAATATGAATGTTGCTGTCCCATACTGAACAGTCCTGGAGCCAACGAACTAACGGTGTGCGTCGAGGATTTCAGAACGTCTTTGTGGAAAAAAGAACAGAAAACATGAAAGACGAATCTGTTATGCTGGAAAAAGCGAGCGTTAAGTAGGAAAGTAGAGAAAGAGTTGCTGTAGGCCTACACA
>JAWQFJ010011817.1:22500-33173 GCA_034096865.1 Theodoxus fluviatilis
TTCAGTTATATACTTTTTCTCGCTGGAACTGCAGTTGCTCGTTCGCATTTCTTGAATATCCTTTCCACTTTCCCACAGCTCTTTCCTCTCGAGGAGAAGAGTAGGGAAGCAACCTGCGTTGCTTTTACTGTTAGTAAGAGGAAATCATGATATCATTGTCACTTGCAGTTTTACAGATGCTGTGCTGTTTACATGCTCAAAAACAAAAAAGCCACCCCAAATATAATCCGAAAGTAAATGTTAGATGCCTATGTATCCGTTAGAATTGATTTGTGAAAATTCACGAAATGATATTTCTAGCAACGTAAATACAACACTGCAAGGCAGTTGTCGACTTAGAATGAAACCGTTGTCTTTGGTCGACAACAAAGAAAATGCAATGTCCTGTCCAGAATTTGTGTCAGAGGTACAGAAGCATCAGATCTACACACTCAAGCAGCCAGTGCTAATCTCAGTGCAAGGCTGCGATAACCCTGTCTGTCACGTACGTCCCTCCCTCTGTCGGCACATTGGAGCTCAGCCGGAGCCTTTTAATGTCACCTGCCTCTAGTGCCAAACACACACACAGAGGCAGGTCACCCTGACCTGGGACGCCATCTTGTAAAATGGCTGCCACTGTGTGTGTGGCCCATAGGTTTCACCAATGGCTGCCATTGTTTGGGCGCTATGACTGGTGCAATGACAGCATTTGAATTTTACATGTGACCTTATAGCCAGTGGAGCACGCCATGGTTTCGCGTCGTGCGGATATTTTGTAGATGGCTTTCGCGCTGACAGGCGTCATGTTGCGATGCGTATCGTCCTCGTTTTTTCCTTTCTCCTCGCCACACCCTTTAACGTTTCCTTTGATGCGAGAAAAAATCTGTACAGCAACCAATTGTACTACATGCGTGTGAGTTGTCATGCTTTCAGTCACACTGCACGCTTCAATGATTTTCACACAGAAGTGTTTGTATTTTCTACTGTTAGTTTCAAAGTGGACCGATAGAGGCAATATTTTAAGAGCGGTAGACAAAAAAGTAAGAATGAGACAATTATATGTAGATAAATCAGATAATGTACATGTAGTTACTAACACGAAAGAATGTTCAGGTTGCAGCCCTCTCTCTGTCTGGTCTGTCTGTCTGGTCTCTCTGTCTGGTCTCTCTGTCTGGTCTCTCTGTCTGGTCTCTCTGTCTGGTCTGTCTGTCTGGTCTCTGTCTGGTCTCTCTGTCTGGTCTCTCTGTCTGGTCTGTCTGTCTGTCTGTCTGGTCTGTCTGTCTGGTCTCTCTGTCTGGTCTCTCTGTCTGGTCTGTCTGGTCTGTCTGTCTGGTCTGTCTGGTCTGTCTGTCTGTCTCTCTGTCTGGTCTGTCTGTCTGGTCTCTCTGTCTGGTCTGTCTGGTCTGTCTGTCTGGTCTCTCTGTCTGGTCTCTCTGTCTGGTCTGTCTGTCTGGTCTGTCTGGTCTGTCTGTCTGGTCTCTCTGTCTGTCTGTCTGTCTGGTCTGTCTGTCTGGTCTGTCTGTCTGGTCTCTCTGTCTGGTCTGTCTGGTCTGTCTGTCTGGTCTGTCTGTCTGGTCTCTCTGTCTGGTCTCTCTGTCTGGTCTGTCTGGTCTGTCTGTCTGGTCTCTCTGTCTGGTCTCTCTGTCTGTCTGTCTGGTCTCTCTGTCTGGTCTCTCTGTCTGGTCTCTCTGTCTGGTCTGTCTGTCTGGTCTCTCTGTCTGGTCTGTCTGGTCTGTCTGTCTGGTCTCTCTGTCTGGTCTCTCTGTCTGGTCTCTCTGTCTGGTCTGTCTGGTCTGTCTGTCTGGTCTCTCTGTCTGGTCTCTCTGTCTGGTCTGTCTGTCTGGTCTGTCTGTCTGGTCTCTCTGTCTGGTCTCTCTGTCTGGTCTGTCTGGTCTGTCTGTCTGGTCTGTCTGTCTGGTCTCTCTGTCTGGTCTCTCTGTCTGGTCTCTCTGTCTGGTCTGTCTGGTCTGTCTGTCTGGTCTCTCTGTCTGGTCTCTCTGTCTGGTCTCTCTGTCTGGTCTCTCTGTCTGGTCTGTCTGGTCTGTCTGTCTGGTCTCTCTGTCTGGTCTCTCTGTCTGGTCTCTCTGTCTGGTCTCTCTGTCTGGTCTGTCTGGTCTCTCTGTCTGGTCTCTCTGTCTGGTCTGTCTGTCTGGTCTCTCTGTCTGGTCTCTCTGTCTGGTCTCTCTGTCTGGTCTCTCTGTCTGGTCTCTGTCTGGTCTCTCTGTCTGGTCTGTCTGTCTGGTCTCTCTGTCTGGTCTCTCTGTCTGGTCTCTCTGTCTGGTCTCTCTGTCTGGTCTCTCTGTCTGGTCTCTCTGTCTGGTCTGTCTGTCTGGTCTGTCTGTCTGGTCTCTCTGTCTGGTCTGTCTGGTCTCTCTGTCTGGTCTCTCTGTCTGGTCTGTCTGGTCTGTCTGTCTGGTCTCTCTGTCTGGTCTCTCTGTCTGGTCTGTCTGGTCTGTCTGTCTGGTCTGTCTGTCTGGTCTCTCTGTCTGGTCTCTCTGTCTGGTCTGTCTGTCTGGTCTCTCTGTCTGGTCTCTGTCTGTCTGTCTGTCTGGTCTGTCTGTCTGGTCTCTCTGTCTGGTCTCTCTGTCTGTCTCTCTGTCTGGTCTCTCTGTCTGGTCTCTCTGTCTGGTCTGTCTGGTCTGTCTGTCTGGTCTCTCTGTCTGGTCTGTCTGTCTGGTCTCTCTGTCTGGTCTCTCTGGTCTGTCTGTCTGGTCTCTCTGTCTGGTCTCTCTGTCTGGTCTGTCTGGTCTGTCTGTCTGGTCTGTCTGTCTGGTCTCTCTGTCTGGTCTCTCTGTCTGGTCTCTCTGTCTGGTCTCTGTCTGGTCTCTCTGTCTGGTCTCTCTGTCTGGTCTGTCTGTCTGGTCTGTCTGTCTGGTCTCTCTGTCTGGTCTCTCTGTCTGGTCTCTCTGTCTGGTCTGTCTGTCTGTCTGTCTGGTCTGTCTGTCTGGTCTCTCTGTCTGGTCTCTCTGTCTGGTCTCTCTGTCTGGTCTCTCTGTCTGGTCTGTCTGTCTGGTCTGTCTGTCTGGTCTGTCTGTCTGGTCTCTCTGTCTGGTCTGTCTGGTCTGTCTGTCTGGTCTGTCTGTCTGGTCTCTCTGTCTGGTCTGTCTGGTCTGTCTGTCTGGTCTGTCTGTCTGGTCTGTCTGGTCTGTCTGTCTGGTCTCTCTGTCTGGTCTCTCTGTCTGGTCTGTCTGTCTGGTCTGTCTGTCTGGTCTGTCTGTCTGGTCTCTCTGTCTGGTCTGTCTGGTCTGTCTGTCTGGTCTCTCTGTCTGGTCTGTCTGGTCTGTCTGTCTGGTCTGTCTGTCTGGTCTGTCTGTCTGGTCTCTCTGTCTGGTCTCTCTGTCTGGTCTGTCTGTCTGGTCTGTCTGTCTGGTCTGTCTGTCTGGTCTCTCTGTCTGGTCTCTCTGTCTGGTCTGTCTGTCTGGTCTCTCTGTCTGGTCTCTCTGTCTGGTCTGTCTGTCTGGTCTGTCTGTCTGGTCTCTCTGTCTGGTCTCTCTGTCTGGTCTCTGTCTGGTCTGTCTGTCTGGTCTCTCTGTCTGGTCTCTCTGTCTGGTCTCTCTGTCTGGTCTCTCTGTCTGGTCTGTCTGTCTGTCTGTCTGTCTTTCTGTCTGGTCTGTCTGTCTGGTCTCTCTGTCTGGTCTCTCTGTCTGGTCTCTCTGTCTGGTCTCTCTGTCTGGTCTCTCTGTCTGGTCTGTCTGTCTGGTCTCTCTGTCTGGTCTCTCTGTCTGGTCTGTCTGTCTGGTCTGTCTGTCTGGTCTCTCTGTCTGGTCTCTCTGTCTGGTCTCTCTGTCTGGTCTGTCTGGTCTGTCTGTCTGGTCTCTCTGTCTGGTCTGTCTGTCTGGTCTCTCTGTCTGGTCTCTCTGTCTGGTCTCTCTGTCTGTCTGTCTGGTCTGTCTGTCTGGTCTCTCTGTCTGGTCTCTCTGTCTGGTCTCTCTGTCTGTCTGTCTGGTCTGTCTGTCTGGTCTCTCTGTCTGGTCTGTCTGTCTGGTCTCTCTGTCTGGTCTCTCTGTCTGGTCTCTCTGTCTGGTCTCTCTGTCTGGTCTCTCTGTCTGGTCTGTCTGTCTGGTCTGTCTGTCTGGTCTGTCTGTCTGGTCTCTCTGTCTGGTCTCTCTGTCTGGTCTGTCTGGTCTGTCTGTCTGGTCTCTCTGTCTGGTCTGTCTGTCTGGTCTCTCTGTCTGGTCTGTCTGTCTGGTCTCTCTGTCTGGTCTCTCTGTCTGGTCTGTCTGGTCTGTCTGTCTGGTCTCTCTGTCTGGTCTCTCTGTCTGGTCTGTCTGTCTGGTCTCTCTGTCTGGTCTCTCTGTCTGGTCTCTCTGTCTGGTCTCTCTGTCTGGTCTGTCTGGTCTGTCTGTCTGGTCTGTCTGTCTGGTCTCTCTGTCTGGTCTCTCTGTCTGGTCTCTCTGTCTGGTCTCTCTGTCTGGTCTCTCTGTCTGGTCTGTCTGTCTGGTCTGTCTGTCTGGTCTGTCTGGTCTGTCTGTCTGGTCTGTCTGTCTGGTCTCTCTGTCTGGTCTCTCTGTCTGGTCTCTCTGTCTGGTCTGTCTGTCTGTCTGGTCTCTCTGTCTGGTCTCTCTGTCTGGTCTCTCTGTCTGGTCTGTCTGTCTGGTCTCTCTGTCTGGTCTCTCTGTCTGGTCTCTCTGTCTGGTCTCTCTGTCTGGTCTGTCTGTCTGGTCTCTCTGTCTGGTCTGTCTGGTCTGTCTGTCTGGTCTGTCTGTCTGGTCTCTCTGTCTGGTCTCTCTGTCTGGTCTGTCTGTCTGGTCTCTCTGTCTGGTCTCTCTGTCTGGTCTGTCTGTCTGTCTGGTCTGTCTGTCTGGTCTCTCTGTCTGGTCTCTCTGTCTGGTCTGTCTGGTCTCTCTGTCTGGTCTCTCTGTCTGGTCTGTCTGTCTGGTCTGTCTGTCTGTCTGTCTGGTCTCTCTGTCTGGTCTGTCTGGTCTCTCTGTCTGGTCTCTCTGTCTGGTCTCTCTGTCTGGTCTGTCTGTCTGTCTGTCTGTCTGTCTGGTCTGTCTGTCTGGTCTCTCTGTCTGGTCTGTCTGGTCTGTCTGTCTGTCTGGTCTCTCTGTCTGGTCTCTCTGTCTGGTCTGTCTGTCTGCTCTGTCTGGTCTCTCTGTCTGGTCTCTCTGTCTGGTCTGTCTGTCTGGTCTGTCTGTCTGGTCTCTCTGTCTGGTCTCTCTGTCTGTCTGTCTGGTCTGTCTGTCTGGTCTGTCTGTCTGGTCTCTCTGTCTGGTCTCTCTGTCTGGTCTCTCTGTCTGGTCTCTCTGTCTGGTCTTTCTGTCTGGTCTGTCTGTCTGGTCTGTCTGTCTGGTCTCTCTGTCTGGTCTCTCTGTCTGGTCTGTCTGGTCTGTCTGTCTGGTCTGTCTGTCTGGTCTCTCTGTCTGGTCTCTCTGTCTGGTCTCTCTGTCTGGTCTCTCTGTCTGGTCTCTCTGTCTGGTCTGTCTGTCTGGTCTCTCTGTCTGGTCTGTCTGTCTGGTCTGTCTGTCTGGTCTCTCTGTCTGGTCTGTCTGTCTGTCTGGTCTCTCTGTCTGGTCTGTCTGTCTGGTCTGTCTGTCTGGTCTGTCTGTCTGGTCTCTCTGTCTGGTCTGTCTGTCTGTCTGTCTGGTCTCTCTGTCTGGTCTCTCTGTCTGGTCTGTCTGTCTGGTCTCTCTGTCTGGTCTGTCTGGTCTGTCTGTCTGGTCTCTCTGTCTGGTCTGTCTGCTGGTCTCTCTGTCTGGTCTCTCTGTCTGGTCTGTCTGTCTGGTCTCTCTGTCTGGTCTCTCTGTCTGGTCTCTCTGTCTGGTCTCTCTGTCTGGTCTGTCTGGTCTGTCTGTCTGGTCTGTCTGTCTGGTCTGTCTGGTCTCTCTGTCTGGTCTCTCTGTCTGGTCTCTCTGTCTGGTCTCTCTGTCTGGTCTGTCTGTCTGGTCTGTCTGTCTGGTCTGTCTGTCTGGTCTCTCTGTCTGTCTGGTCTGTCTGTCTGTCTGTCTGAGAAGAAATGGAATTTCGGGGAAAATTTTGAATATTTTGATAGCCATGTATAGATCGGTACGTTACTGCGTCAGAGGGGGGAAGGTCTAACTGATTTCTTTGAGTCCTCTTCGGGGTTAAAACAAGGCTGCAAACTCAGTCCGATCTTATTCTCTTACCTTATTAACTCCTTAATTGTAGAGATCTCTGAAAATAGCAAACACGGTGTGCAGATCTTGCCCAACACACAAGACATAAGTGCTCTGCTGTTTGCTGACGACGTCGCTCTGCTCTCGGACACAGTGGTAGGTCTCCAAAATCAGATTAACTTTCTTCAATGCGCAGCACGTAGGCTTGGTCTGCAAGTTAATATTGATAAAACAAAAGTAGTGGTTTACAGGATGGGAGGTCATTTGGCCAGACACGAGAGATGGTATTTAGGTGAGGTGCAGATTGAAGTGGTAAGAGAATACAAATATCTAGGGAATGTACTCTCTACTAAGTTGTGTTCAAACGAGATTCAGAAAGATTTGGCTTGTAGAGCTAAAGCCGCACTTTTACTTCTGATGAGGTCACTGAGAAGAATTGCACAGGTATCACCGGATGTGTTTTTTAAACTATTTGATGCACAGATTCAACCCATTCTGTTATATGGGGCTGAAATTTGGGGAGCTGATAACTGCCACATTATAGAAGGTGTCCATTTGCATGCTCTCAAGAGTTTCTTAAATGTTTCTTTACACACACCTAATGATATGGTTTATGGGGATACTGGTCGTTTTCCTCTTTCCGTTAATGCAAAGCTACGCAGTATTAAGCTCTGGCTCAAGTTATTAAAAATGGACGCATACCGATTACCCTACAGAGTCTACCAAATGATGTATAGATCTAACAATGAAAAATCTTGGGTTTTCAAAGTAAAGAATATACTTGTGGAATGTGGTTACGAAGAGATCTGGTTGAATCAGCGGGTTACGAACGAGACGGCTTTATTGAAAAACATCAGAGAGAAACTCATCAGTAAATTTCATTCTGAATGGAAGTTACGAATCATTAATAGTGATCGGTACTCATTTTACAATATCTTTAAAACATTTATTGGTACCGAGTGTTATTTATATTGTCTTGACAAGAAAGTATTTCGAGACGCATACATAAGATTCAGGATGGGCTTATCGGAGTTGTATATCCATAAATACAGATACTCGAGAGGTACTAACGAGTATTTATGTCCATTATGCAGAGAAAAAGAAGAAAATGAAACGCATTTTCTATTATATTGTCCAGCTCTTAGTGATATAAGGGGAAAATATATATTTACCTGTCTGGATGTAAACAGTATTGATCCTATTAAAGACCTTTTTTCTGATATACAAATAAAGAATGTAAGATCAACTAGCATATATATATATAAAGCATTCAAGAGAAGACAAGATGCTATTGAATCTGTTGAGCGAGACAGCTTCTATTGTGACTAATGTTACCACCCGAACTGTACTCTTGAAATGGGCCGGTGGCCTCATCAATAAAATATTTCGTTCGTTCGTTCGTTGTGTCCTGGTCGGTCTGCTGTCCCGTCTGTCTGGTTCCCCTCTCTGTCTGGTTCGTCTCTTGGTCGGTGGTTCTGTCTGGGTCCTGTCGGTCCTGGTCCTCCTCTGTCTGGTCTCTCTCGTCCCCTGGTCCTGTCTGGTACCTCTCTGTCTTGGTCTCTCCTGTCTAGTCTCTCTGTGTGTGGTCTGTCCTGTCCTGGTCTCTCTGTCTGGGCTGTCTGGTCTGTCCTGTCTGGTCTCTCTGTCTGTGTCCTCTCTGTCTGTCTCTCTGTCCTGGTCCTCTCTGTCTTTGTCCTCTGCTGTCTGGTCTGTCTGTCTGGTCTGTCTGGTCTGTCTGTCTGGTCCCTCTGTCTGGTCTCTCTGTCTGGTCTCTCTGTCTGGTCTGTCCGGTCCTGTTTGTCCTGGTCTGTCTGTTTTGTCCGTCTGTCCGTCTTGGTCTGTCTGTCTGTCTGGTCTGTCTGTCTGGTCTGTCTTTCTTGTCTGTCTGTCTGGTCCTGTCAGTGTCTGTCTGGTCTGTCGGTCTGGTCTGTCTTTCTTGTCTGTCTGTCTGGTCTGTCTGCCTGTCTGTCTGTCTGTCTGGTCTCTCTGTCAGGTCTCTCTGGTCTGTCTTTCTTGTCTGTCTGTCTGGTCTGTCTGTCTGTCATTCTGTCTGTCTGGTCTCTCTGTCTGGTCTGTCTGGTCTCTCTGTGTGGTCCCTCTGGTCTGTCTTTGTTGTCTGTCTGTCTGGTCTGTCTGTCTGTCTGTCTGTCTGTCTGGTCTCTCTGTCTGGTCTGTCTGGTCTGTCTGTCTGGTCTGTCTGTCTGGTCTGTCTTTCTTGTCTGTCTGTCTGGTCTGTCTGTCTGTCTGGTCTGTCTTTCTTGTCTGTCTGTCTGGTCTGTCTGTCTGTCTGTCTGGTCTCTCTCTCTGTCTGGTCTGTCTGTCTGTCTGTCTGGTCTGTCTTTCTTGTCTGTCTGTCTGGTCTGTCTGTCTGTCTGTCTGTCTGTCTGTCTGGTCTCTCTGTCTGGTCTCTCTTGTCGGTCTGTCTGGTCTGTCTGTCTGGTCTCTCTGTCTGGTCTCTCTGTCTGGTCTGTCTGGTCTCTCTGTCTGGTCTCTCTGTCTGGTCTCTCTGTCTGGTCTGTCTGTCTGGTCTCTCTGTCTGGTCTCTCTGTCTGGTCTGTCTGTCTGGTCTCTCTGTCTGGTCTCTCTGTCTGGTCTCTCGGTCTGGTCTCTCTGTCTGGTCTCTCTGTCTGGTCTCTCTGTCTGGTCTCTCTGTCTGGTCTCTCTGTCTGGTCTCTCTGTCTGGTCTGTCTGTCTGGTCTGTCTGTCTGGTCTGTCTGTCTGGTCTCTCTGTCTGGTCTGTCTGGTCTGTCTGTCTGGTCTGTCTGTTTGGTCTGTCTGTGTGGTCTGTCTGGTCTGTCTGTCTGGTCTGTCTGTCTTCTCTGTCTGTCTGGTCTGTCTGTCTGGTCTGTCTGGTCTCTCTGTCTGGTCTCTCTGTCTGGTCTGTCTTGTCTGTCTGTCTGGTCTCTCTGTCTGGTCACTCTGTCTGGTCTGTCTGTCTGGTCTGTCTGTCTGGTCTGTCTGTCTGGTCTCTCTGTCTGGTCTGTCTGGACTGTCTGTCTGGTCTCTCTGTCTGGTCTGTCTGGTCTGTTTGTCTGGTCTGTCTGTCTGGTCTGTCTGTCTGGTCTCTCTGTCTGGTCTGTCTGGTCGGTCTGTCTGGTCTGTCTGTCTGTCTGTCTGTCTGTCTGGTCTCTCTGTCTGGTCTGTCTGGTCTGTCTGTCTGGTCTCTCTGTCTGGTCTGTCTTTCTTGTCTGTCTGTCTGGTCTGTCTGTCTGTCTGTCTGGTCTGTCTTTCTTGTCTGTCTGTCTGGTCTGTCTGTCTGTCTGTCTGTCTGGTCTCTCTGTCTGGTCTGTCTGTCTGTCTGTCTGTCTGGTCTGTCTTTCTTGTCTGTCTGTCTGGTCTGTCTGTCTGTCTGTCTGTCTGTCTGGTCTCTCGGTCTGGTCTCTCTGGTCGGTCTGTCTGGTCTGTCTGTCTGGTCTCTCTGTCTGGTCTCTCTGTCTGGTCTGTCTGGTCTGTCTGTCTGGTCTCTCTGTCTGGTCTCTCTGTCTGGTCTGTCTGTCTGGTCTCTCTGTCTGGTCTCTCTGTCTGGTCTCTCTGGTCTGTCTGTCTGGTCTGTCTGTCTGGTCTGTCTGTCTGTCTGGTCTGTCTGTCTGGTCTGTCTGTCTGGTCTCTCTGTCTGGTCTGTCTGGTCTGTCTGTCTGGTCTCTCTGTCTGGTCTGTCTGGTCTGTTTGTCTGGTCTGTCTGTCTGGTCTGTCTGTCTGGTCTCTCTGTCTGGTCTGTCTGGTCGGTCTGTCTGGTCTGTCTGTCTGGTCTGTCTGTCTGGTCTCTCTGTCTGGTCTCTCTGTCTGGTCTGTCTGGTCTCTCTGTCTGGTCTCTCTGTCTGGTCTCTCTGTCTGGTCTCTCTGTCTGGTCTCTCTGTCTGGTCTCTCTGTCTGGTCTGTCTGGTCTGTCTGTCTGGTCTGTCTGTCTGGTCTCTCTGTCTGGTCTCTCTGTCTGGTCTCTCTGTCTGGTCTGTCTGGTCTGTCTGTCTGGTCTCTCTGTCTGGTCTGTCTGTCTGGTCTCTCTGTCTGGTCTCTCTGTCTGGTCTCTCTGTCTGGTCTCTCTGTCTGGTCTCTCTGTCTGGTCTGTCTGGTCTGTCTGTCTGGTCTCTCTGTATGGTCTGTCTGTCTGGTCTCACTGTCTGGTCTCTCTGTCTGGTCTCTCTGTCTGGTCTCTCTGTCTGGTCTCTCTGGTCGGTCTGTCTGGTCTCTCTGTCTGGTCTGTCTGTCTGGTCTCTCTGTCTGGTCTCTCTGTCGGTCTGTCTGGTCTGTCTGTCTGGTCTCTCTGTCTGGTCTCTCTGTCTGGTCTCTCTGTCTGGTCTCTCTGTCTGGTCTCTCTGGTCTGGTCTGTCTGTCTGTCTGTCTGGTCTGTCTGTCTGGTCTCTCTGTCTGGTCTCTCTGTCTGGTCTGTCTGGTCTGTCTGTCTGGTCTCTCTGTCTGGTCTCTCTGTCTGGTCTGTCTGTCTGGTCTGTCTGTCTGGTCTCTTTTTCTGGTCTGTCTGTCTGTCTGTCTGGTCTCTCTGTCTGGTCTCTCTGTCTGGTCTGTCTGTCTGGTCTCTCTGTCTGGTCTGTCTGTCTGGTCTCTCTGTCTGGTCTGTCTGTCTGTCTGGTCTGTCTGTCTGGTCTCTCTGTCTGGTCTGTC
>JAWQFJ010011818.1:0-2500 GCA_034096865.1 Theodoxus fluviatilis
TCTGTCCGTCTCGTCGCGTCCCGTCCGCCCGTCGTCACGTCCGTCTGTCTGTCTGCCTGTCGTCTGCCTGGCCTGGTCCATGCCTGTCTGTCTGTCTGGCCTGTCTGTCTGATCTGTCTGTCCCGCCCGTCCTGGCTGTGTGTGTCCGTCTGGCTGTGCTGTCGTCTGTCGTGTGCTGCCTGTCTGTCTGTCTGTCTGTGTCTGTGTCTGTCTGTCTGTCTGTCCGTGGTCTGTCTGCGTCTGTCTGTCCTGTCCTGTCTATCTGTCCGTGCCTGTCCTGTGCGGCTGCCTGTCTGTGCGCTTGTCGGCTGTCTGTCTGTCTGTGTGTCCTATCTGTCTGTGTGTCTGTCTGTGTGGGTCTGTCTGTGTGTCTTTGGTGTCTGTCTGTGTGTGCTGTTTGTCTGTCTGTGTGTGTGTGTCTGTCTGGTCTGCTGTCGGTCTATTCTGTCTACCTGTCCGTACGTCTGTCTCTCTCCTATCACTCATCCTCCTCTCCTCCTCCTACTCCTCCTCCTCCTCCTCCTCCTCCTCCTCCTCCTCTTCCACCTCCTCCTCCTCCTCTTCCTCCTCCTCCTCCTCCTCCTCCTCCTCCTCCTCCTCCTCCTTCTCCTCCTCCTCCTTCTCCTCCTCCTCTTCTCCTCTTCCTTCTCTCCTCCTCCTCCTCCCCTCCTCCTCCTCTCCTCCTCCTCTCCTCGCCTCCTCCTCCTCCGCCTCCCTCCTCCCCTCCTCCTCCCTCCTCCTCCCTTCTCCTCCTCCTCCTCCTTCTCCCCCTCCTCCTCCTCTCCTCTCCCCCTCCTCCTCCTCCTCCTCCTCCTCCTCCCTCCTGCTCCTACCTCCTCCTTCTCCTCCTCCTCCTCCTTCTCCCCCTCCTCCTCGTCCTCCTCCTCCGTCCTCTTCCTCCTCCTCCTGCTCTTCGTTCCTCGTCCTCCTGCTCCTCTTCCTCGTCCTCCTCCTCCCTCCTCCTACCTCCTCCTCCTCCTCCTCCTCTCCTCCTCCTCCCTCCTCCTCTCCTCCTCCTCCTCCTCCTCCTCCTCCTTCTCTCCTCCTCCTTCTCCTCCTCCTCCTTCTCCTCCTCCTCTTCTCCTCTCCTCCTCCTCCTCCTCCTCCTCTCCTCCTCCTCTTCCGCCTCAACTCCTCCTCCTCCTCTCCTCCTCCGCCTCCTCTCCTCCTCTTCCTCCTCCTCCTCCTCCTTCTCTCCTCCTCCTCCTTCTCCTCCTCCTCCTCCTCCTCTTCTCCTCCTCCTCTCCTCTCCTCCTCCTCTTCCTTCTCCTCCTGCTTCTCTCCTCCTCCTCCTCCTGCACCCCTTCTTGCTCCTCCTCCTGCTTCTCCTCCTCCTCCTCCTCCTCCTCCTCACCTCCTCTCAATGTCTTTCTTTCTGTCACCCTTTTTTTCCTCCATAGGCTTTACGTGATGCAAAAGTAGCTTCAAAATGAAAATGCATGGAGGCCAAGTGCCTCAGTTGAATGATGCGGTGACAAATGTAAACTGTAAACCTTGCTAATATACACATACGTATGTATATTCACTCTTTGAAACTAAACAGGTCTTCAACTATTTCATGAGTATTATAAAAAACTGGTTCTGACCTGAGCATGTCTTTTCTTTCCTTGCCTGACTGTGATGGGGAATACACGGACTGTTCCACAACCTTATGAGACACTCAAAAAATCTGCCTTGGTCCTGGGCATGTCCTGCCTTCCTTTGCCTGACAATGCTGCAGAGTACAGAGACCTTCCCATTCTTATGAGACTATTAAATGGAAACACTGCCTTTTAACCTAAGCATGTCTTGTCTTCACTTGCCTGAAAGCACTGCAGAGTACACGAACGGTCACCCACTTTTACGAGACTATTCAAGAAGCATGGCTTGGACATGAGCATGTTTTTGTCTCCCGTTGCCTTGCAGCGCTGCGGAGTACACGGACGGCCTGATGCCTGCCAACGCCATGGTGGAGAGCAACGGGAATGTGTTCTGGCCGGTCCCCACCAAGCTGCAGTCATCCTGCAAGGTGGACGTGACCTACTTCCCCTTCGATGAACAGACGTGTCACCTCAAGTTCGGCTCCTGGACCTATGATGGCTTTCAGGTGGGCTTTCCACGTGGAGCACTCTAAATGGAAATGGTTTGTGTCGTGGAGATGACAGCTGGAGTGTGCAGGCTTTGGCGATTGTTTTTGCAATACATTTACAGCTATGGACGTGCGCGGACATGCAGCTGCTCACACTTACATCATAAGCAGCTTTGACGTTTCTTTTCCCGTGTGGATCCACCGATACTTTATGAACTACATACCACATCGATTGAAAAAGAAGTTGCACGTTTTGAGAGAGAGAGAGAGAGAGAGAGAGAGAGTAGAGAGAGAGAGAGAGAGGAGAGAGAGGAGAGAGAGAGAGAGAGAGAGAGAGAGAGAGAGAGAGAGAGAGAGATGAGATGAGAGGAGAGAGAGGAGAGAGACAGGAGAGAGAGAGATAGAGAGAGATAGAAGAGAGAGCGAGAGGAG
>JAWQFJ010011818.1:10000-20000 GCA_034096865.1 Theodoxus fluviatilis
ACCTCGGGCGGCGGTCAGCAGGCCTACAGCACCCTCAGGACCCTCACCAAGACCAGTCAGCCCAAGGCCACTGTCATTGCAGACGCTGACGGGAACCTCCTGACCGAGAGTGCCGCAGTCCTAAAGAGATGGACTGAATACTGCAACGACCTCTACAACTACCCGCTCCAACCAGACCCCAGTCTCCTAAACAACGACCCTAGACCAGAAATGGATAACACCAGTCCGTCCATACTGAAGGCAGAGGTGGAGGAGGCAGTGCGGAGTCTGACGGCAGGGAAGTCACCGGGAGTGGACAACGTCCCTTCTGAGCTGCTGAAGCATGGAGGAGAGGCGACCACTGCAGCGCTGACAGCACTATGCCTGAAGATATGGGAGGAGAAGAAGTGGCCCAAGGAGTGGACCCAGTCTCTGGTCATCCCCCTACGGAAGAAGGGCAACCTCAAACTTTTTTTTGGTATTTACAAACTGTTATTCAAAATAGCACCGAAACGCGTACAATAAAAGGTTTGAGCAGCAGTCAAAAGGCGAAAGGGACGCTGGAAGGGGTTCTAACACCGAAACGCGTACAATCAAAGTTTGAGCGGCAGTCGAAACTCGTACAGTCGAAAGTTTGAGCAGCAGTCGAATGGCGAAAGGAACGCTAGAAAGGGTTCTGTCAAAGAGTTCTGTGATCACAGGGCAGCCGTCGTGTTGCAGATGACCGAATAAATAAACACGAACAGTGTGGAGCAGTTACACTGTGAAAAGTGCGGTGGTCACTGGCCCTAGGCCTGTGGAACCCGCAGTCTCTCTCCGCAGTCATCTCGTGATCTGGATGAGGCAAGGACACAGAAGGCATTGCCTCGGAGGATAGCCATCCCGATTCGTTATTTGAGCCACATGATCTCCCGTGGCTCGCCCGTCTCCCCCTTCAGTCTTCGTCCAATTTCCTCGATGGTCTTAAGTGTTGAAGGTCCAAAGACTTCGGTGGACTCGAAGGCGAGGGGCTCAAAGCGGTGTCGTTCGGCCAGGATGCGGTATTTAGTCCTCTTCGCCCCTTCCGCTGCCTCTGCTGCAGATGACGGTTGCAGGGCTCTGGATATGATGTTACTGGGGGTGAAAGAATCCACGCACGTCACATCCCAGACCAAACTTTGGCCGTTTGAGACCTCAAACTGTGCCAGAACTACCGCACCATCAGCCTCATCAGCCACCCCAGCAAGGTTATGCTACGCATCATCCTCAACCGCCTGAAGAGTAAGGCTGAGGAACTGCTGGCGGAGGAGCAAGCTGGCTTCAGACCTGGGCGGAGCACAGTGGAACAGATCTTCAGCTGCAGGATCATCATTGAGAAGCACCTACAACACCAACGAGAGCTCTTCTACAACTTCATTGACTTTAAGAAGGCTTTCGACCGTGTGTGGCATGACGGCCTCTGGCAGGTCCTGAGAGGGTTCAACATAGAGGAAGGGCTGGTGCAAGTCATCCAGGAACTTTACAAGAACGCCAGCAGCGCAGTACTATTCAACGGAGAGATGGGGGACTTCTTCAGGACAACAGTAGGCGTTCGCCAGGGATGTCTGCTTTCGCCCGTCCTGTTCAACCTCTTCCTTGAGAAGATCATGCAGGAGACCCTCCAAGACCACCACACGTCCATCTCCATCGGCGGTAGGCCTATATCCAACCTCAGATTCGCCGATGACATCGACCTTATGGGCGGCAGCAACAGTGAACTGCAAGACCTCACCGACAGACTTGCAGACAGAGCGAGAGCATGTGGGATGGAGGTCAGCACGGAGAAATAAAAAACGATGGTGAACAGCACGACCGACACCAGTGCAGACATCACCATGAACGGCGAGAAGCTAGAAGAAGTCACCAGCTTCAAGTACCTGGGGGCAACCCTGTCCAAGGACGGCACCAGTACCGCGGAGGTCCGCATAAGAATAGCCATGGCGACCTCAGCGATGGCCCGACTGAGCAGGATGTGGAGAAGCAACTCCATCAGCTTCTCCACCAAGTACAGACTCTACAAGTCCCTGGTGGTTTCCATCCTACTCTACGGCTGTGAGACCTGGACGTTACTGGCGGACACAGAGCGAAGGATCCAGGCATTTGAGTCCAAGTGCCTCCGAAGACTGCTCCGCATCTCCTACTTGGAGCACAAGACGAATGAGTTTGTGCGGAACATGACAGCAGCACTTGTAGGCCCACAGGAACCCCTTCTGGCGACCGTCAAGCGACGCAAGCTGGCCTGGTTTGGCCACGTCACCAGGCACGACTCCCTGTGCAAGACTGTACTGCAGGGCACACTAGAGGGCGGTCGTCGCCGTGGTCGACAGAGAAAGAGCTGGACGGATAACGTCAAGGAGTGGACGGCCCTCCCCAAGAAAGAGCTGCTCGAAACAGCCACCAACAGACCTGAATGGCGGAGGATCTCCGTGTCGTCGTCTCTCATGTCCCCCCTACGGCCAGAGCGGTCAAGGGAATGAAGAAGAAGAAGAAGCAGAAGAAGTACATGTGAGTTGATCGAAGCTGGCACCCGGAAGCAGTATCAATATTTTATTTCCATTTACTTTCTGCTTTTGCTTTTATGATGGACTGATTGCAGACCTTTTTAATGTTGAAAAAGCTACATCTTCTTTGGCAAATCACCGCATCCCTAAATGGCATTGCGTCGTTGAACATTTTTGAAAATCCACATATTCCTCCAAATCCATTTTGGCAAAAAAAGACTGGGTTTAGAAGGCGGCAGGAAGTCATCCAATGCCTACCTTGCAATCTCGGCATGATCTCATTATAAAATCTCACGTCCCCGGCACGCACGTGCTTTGCGAACAATTCTAGACACGGCCTCCTTGAGAACGGCAGTGCAGATTTCATGAGTTTTGCCATTCCCAGACAGTCCAGCAGAGCTAACGACACGCGCGACGACTGGAGTTGTTTGGAGACTCCCTTCCTCTTGGGAAAAGCGAAACACCGCACGTGACTTTAAGGCGGGAACTGAGTCGAAGCACGGCAGTAAGAATGGGGGAGCAGGAGCGCTTTTTTAAAATCAAGATTCAAGTACACGTCTTCCTATTTGCAGATGGTAGATTTTGAGTGACTATAAGGTAATAGATTGCTTCCGATCAGCAGGTATATTTCGACAATATTGCAAATCTTGTCCGCAAACTTCTCTCCAACTTTTGCCAACTTTTTAAATGGTGCTTCCTTTCCCTCCCGTGTCCTCGTCATGGATCTGCAGTCTTTCCTGGTCCTGCTGGCTACGTTTCCTCCGTCCCTTCTTCTCTGGATCATCCCCTTTAGGAAATAATATTTAAAGAAAACGTGCGAATAGGGATTTATGCTTTGTTTTGCACATCGGAAAACGTTCACGTTGTACCTGTACCTCTGTCATGCTTTAGCTATTCATTCATGTTACATCGTGTCAGGATATCATATTGCAATGTTCAATTAAGATTTGACATTGCTTCTGTGATTTTGGTTGTTGATGAATGCTCAGCGCGTTTCTAATGTTGTTGGCGTTGAATTTGGTAGTGTCGAAATCGGTTGTATGTTGCTAAACTCGGTTGGGTGGAGCGAACATCTGGTTATTGTACTGGCTTGATGATATATTTTCGTGTATTTTAGTGAGAAAACTTTGACAGTGCTTCTTAATTACTGCGTGTGTTGGACACCCCTAGCATTTTAGTATCGTCATATCACTAGAGGAAGACCGATGACATTCTTACTTCAGCTGTCGACAGTATTTTTTCCAATACGGTTTTCTGTAGACAGATAACTCTTAAAGAGACTAAAGTCATTTAGGAACTACATTGCCGAACGAGCTGTGTCTGTGTTCTCATGACAAATCCCATCTAGACAAAACCGTCGTGAAATAACTTTTCCCAATGCGCTTTCATTTTTCTAACATCCCAGTCATGTCTGGACTATATCTTCGGGAAGATCTTTTTCCCAGTTTGCTGTTTGCCATTTCTGGCTACCGGGTGAAGATTGGGGAAGCCCTGGCTTGCTCTGTCAGCTGGATGGCCTGCAGCCATTAGGGAAATGAAATCTCGACTGATCCCCTGCCTGGGAACTGGTCCTTCACGCATTCTAAGGATGCCAGCCCCCTTCTCTCGTCTGCCCGTGTCCTCTTTTCATTTCCCCTGTCTATCCCCGTCTCTTTCTTCTCTCTCTTCCTCGGTTTTCTTGATTAACCTTCATCAGCACAGGGAGACTGCCACGGTGGTTATTTCTCCCCACTCCGTCAGCGTTTCGTAGTCTTGAGTCTTGTGGGCTGTGGTTTTGACTGTGCTAAAACGTCATGAACAAGACTACGGCTGAGAAGAATGAGCTGGGAGAAGGAGGAATGCTTCATGAGCTCATATAAACCACAATGTACATTGTACTTAAGCATTTCTGTTTCTCTTATTCATGAAGAACCAAAAGCATTCGAGAAATAGAATTTTGCAAAAATATCGTCCGCATGGAAATGCAAGAATAAAAGCGAGATACATGATAATGAGAGCTTATCGTTGCTGCACGAATCTTTAAGTGAAATATTTTTCACCAAGTTTCAGCTGATAGAAGATTAACAAACAAAAATGTGACTTTTTGTATAATAAAGGATACACGAATTAAATGAAATATACTTTTGCATTATGCTAAGGATAGGAGACGCAAAAACCCAACGAAAATAGCATGAAAACCACAGTTGCTGCCAATGGCAACACTTAGTGTCTAGCCAGGTTATTTGTTCATGTTCAGCCATACCTGCTGTTCAGTCTTCAGGGTTTCTAACTTATGCACGGGCGCTCAGGGACAAGATCCTCGGGCGTCCATGACTACCTATCCCTCAACACAAAAATTCCATGTAAGCAGTAAATATGCATTATATGGTACACACTATTTACTCTGTTTTACAGGCATCTACCTGACCATCGTGATGTCGCTGACCTCTGTGTCGGTGACGATGACCGTCTTCGTGCTGAACCTGCACCACAGAGGACCCGACAAGCGTCCCGTCCCTCACTTTCTCCGCCGCGTGTTCCTGAGAGGGACACCTGGAGGGGGACGGGCGCGTAACCCCTTCTGCCCCCCAGAGCGATGTCATCACTTCAACACCAGCAATCCCGGGGACTCCAACAACTTGATGCGCAACATCTCACTCAAGGTCACCTTGGAAAACCTAGCGCAGGAGCTCCGAGACGAGATCCACATGGAGAACGGCGTCCCTGACAACGTGACTTACGACGCGCATGCGCACAGCTCCGAAGAGGGCCGGTGTAACCACACGCCCGCTCCTCCTGACTTTCCCAAGCCCGCGTGCTCGAGACGACGCCATGTGCGCTCCTATGAGGAAATCCTGCATTCGCTCATGCGCATCCTGGAGAAGCACGAGCGCGAGGAGCGTGAGTATGACGTCATTCAGGACTGGAGGCGTCTGGCGCAAGTGGTGGACCGTATCCTGTTCTGTGTGTTCTTGCTGATGACCATCGGCTGCACTCTAGGCATTCTCGTCATCGCCCCAGCCACGCAACCCCTGGGGTGACTTTTTTCGGGGTCAAAGTGATTAGATACACAATTCTTCAAGGCAGAATCACACGTGGAAGCATTTGCCTGGACAGTGAATGCTCTGACTGCTTCAACGGTAGCGCTGAAAGAACAGCGTGGCCAAAGGTAACATACTTTTCCAGAGTGTCTGTGTTGGAGGAATGTCTTGGCGAAGAGAACATGGACTTTCTTGGGAGTATCAGTGCTGAGGAAATACGCATTGGCATGACAGTACTAACACTCCTGGAATGTCAGTGCTGGAGCCATGCTTCAGAGAGAGAGAGAGAGAGAGAGAGAGAGAGAGAGAGAGAGAGAGAGAGAGAGAGAGTGCTGTGCTTTTGGAGCCAGCCCCAGTGGTGCTTGTCCATTTCACACTAACGAAAAGCCCGCATTAACTTGGCCGTTTTCCAATAACATCAGAGTATGATGAGCCGACAGCCAAAAAGCTGTGTGAAAACATGACAGTTGCTGAATGGCTTCAGTGTCCTGTCCATTATGCACTGAAAAGGCTGTCATTTTTCTCTTGGAGTAAGGAAGCTCACTCCGACGAAACCGTGCTTGCTTCGTGGATGTGGAATCTATGTAACAATACGAAGATATTCGAACAGCATGCTCCTGTCCTGGATGCAAGGTTTTTTTCTGAACACAACAATAAGAATGCATTCGCGCCAGGTGCAAGTTCTCTTCTGAATAACTGTCTCTCAATATAAGGCGTCAAGGAGAAAATGTATTCGCGGGTAGGTTATAACGTGTAGTCGTGGCAAAGAGATGTACAGCACTGTCCAGTGCCTGCAAAGGAAATACGACTGCAACCGTTTCCTTACATTTTGTTTCAGTCTTTTTCAAGTTTTCACGTCCTCCTGTTGAACATGTTACCGATCGGAAAGTTGATAAAAGCCTAAGTTGGCTACACAGTGATGTTGGGATTCGAAAACGAAGATTAACAGATAATCCAAGACAAGTTCATTTGAGCCAAGAAAAGTGAATGCTACTTTCCTCCCCAAGATTTAAAAAGCCTTCCTCTGCTAACTTGATGTGGTGACCGCTGGCTTGATCTTTGTGTCCATTGGCGTAGGAGACTTATCAAACAAAACAGAAAGGAAGGTCTATCTTCATGTGCTTGACTGTGGCCTTTAATGAGAAACGTAGGGAAAGCGTAGTCTTTGACCTGAGATGCTTAACTCTCAACACATGGATCATTGTTTCCTTATGTTCCCCATGACTTGAGCTGTATACTCTACGAACTGCCTCATAGTAACCCAACCTTTGACTCTCTGATCCAAACAGCACCACGTTCAGTGAGTAGGTTATCATCTTCTAAATGAATATCTCAGCCCTCTACCTGTGTTCGATATTCCTATCGACGAACACGTTACCTCAGTGCATACTTCTGCGCGTTTTAATCTGGCTTTATCTGTTGTCAAACAACAACGATCACATACCACATCGTTACGTATCAGATGTGAGATCGTAAGATGGCAAACGAAATAGTTTTGGCTCACTCTAATGGCTGTATCACGTAAAATTTCCTGTTTGAAATGTTTGTTGATACAAAGCAGCAGAGTGATGATGATGATGATGATGATGATGATGATGATGATGATGATGATGATGATGATGATGATGATGATGATGATGATGACCATGATAAGGCCAAAAATATAGTTGTGGTTAAGGTAACCCGACAAACCCTATTGTTTCTGCCTATCCTAAACTTTTGTTTTCGATCGTGCAAAAGATGTATTTTTTTTTATCAACGGTAGATGACGAGCTGCGTGCTGATCCACTTTCTCTGCCCTATGCACACTGAGGAAATCCACAATTTCAGTTTTTAACGCGTTTTCAGCTGGGGGGAAAATCAAGTTATATTTAATATGGCCTCTTGTGAAAATCATTCAGTAAATGAATGAAAATTTCATACCGACCTTTTTTTTTGGGGGGGGGGGTGTATGTGGGGAAGGGGGGGGGGGGGCATGGAACCGTAACAACAATTGTTATTTTGTGGCCTAATGATGGTGGAGATGGTAGTGGTGGTGGCGTTGACGCATACGATGACAACGACGACAACAAGTAATTTGGAGATGACAGTCTCGGGTGGACTGTGAGAGTGCTGAGTTGCTCTTCATGCATAGCTCAGCTTGCCTTAGTAGTAGATCAACTTTCAGGTTTATCTAGGGATGACATGGAAATTATGCTTATCTGCCCTTCTGTATGAAGTGGAGCAGTTGGAAGCTTGTGCCGTTTGCTTTGGACTCAACATTCTCAGCTTATTAATTCATAAGTGTGCTTTTGTGCGTGTACGGGAAAGCAAGCAGCCACATGAACGTTGGGTGCCACATGAAGAAACTGATTCAGTCTGTAAGCCCACTTAGATATCATGGAAGTGTTACTGGAATGTCAGCGCTGCTTATTTGTAATGTAGATTAATCATCATCTTCAAAACGTGTATGTAGTCGTTTTCAGAAAAAGATTCAATGTGGGAAAAAAGGTTGAAATATATGGACATCACTTAAGTGATTTCGTTCTATTAAAGTGGAATATTATAGACATTATGAACATGACCTTGACTTAGACAGAATAAAACGCTGGTGGAAATTTGTACTTACCTCGATAGGGAGACTCGTGATACTGCCAAATACAAATTCAGGAAGGAATTTGCACGAAACAAATACGTGGTATTATCAAATACGGGGTATGTTTCTCGCCGAGCTAACAGTGCCTTGGGAGGATAGCAAATTGTGAGCTCATGAGCAACAATTAGCGGAATATGAAGATATAGTTTATCGGTGCCAGGAAAGGGGATGAAGATGCCAAATGATGCCCATGGAGGTTGGCAGTAGGGGCTTCGTGGCAAACTCCATTGCAAGGGTCTTGGGTGAGTTAGGCCCTCGTTCTCTGGATATGAGCCGAGTTGTCAGGGATCTTCAGAGATTCCTGAGTCGGTATCCCTGTGGATTTGGCACGGATGGCAAGGGTACATACATTCTTCTTGCCTGTGCTGGTAGCTGTTGGCCTGTCAAGGTGCGAGTCGTATATTCAAGTACCTGACATTGCTGTGTCTGCATTTTGTTTGGGGGGCTGTGGAGGGTAGGGTGGATGTGATAGGGTTAATAAATGAAAGTGGGGAAGATAAGAGGGGTTGTGCGGGGTAAGAAGGAAAGAATGACTGCTGTTTCTGTGGTGTATGATGTCAAGTAGATTGTGTGACGCCATTTATCATTTGTTGAATGGCTTCTGGCAAAATTCAACCGTCATATCAAGGCTGTCTTGCCAGACAAAATTGTGAGAGCGAGTGATAGATGTTTATTATCTCTGTTTTGATGGTAGATATGTCTAGTAATGTTTTGGGAAGTGGATTTGGCGACCAGGTTTTTGTTGCATCATTCACGGTCAGTTGACCGCACAGTTGGATCTGAATGATCTGACCCTGTCCCGATGACCCGAGGTAGCCTCTTTGGCTGCCCGGCGCCACTCCCGGCTTAGCTGCTGGAGCAATCCCAAAAGCCCAGCAGCCGGGAGTTGCAACTGACGAGGGGACATCGAGTGGCTCTGGCCGTATGTTGCTCTACTACTACTACGACAATGAGACTCAAGAGAAATATTTGCATGATTGACTGTACCCATGATTTGTTATGTTCACACTTCTGTCATGCTATGTTGTACAGGGTGTTGTTGTTGCTGCAGTCTCCAGTATTACATAAGAACTTTATATAGCATGTTGGGTACATATTACCACGTGTTTCAGTTTCCTCAGCCAGTAAGTTTCAAAGCTTCTGAATTTTGATATATCAGTCCTAAAGTGAAATATGCCTTTGAATCCTTTGGATAGGTGTAGGTGATGCGGCTAATGTTTATTTGAATTAAAGTTTTTCTTTTGACAAAGTTATGTCTCTTCTTTTCCTCTACGCCATTATACCTGTGTTAAAAAATACATGCCTTTCTCCCGATAGTCGAACCCCCTCCACGAAATATTTTCATCCCACAGAAAGCAACCAATGATAAAATGGTATGGACTATTATTGGGCTTTCGGTTTTTCAAAATACGAGCTTCTTTTTTTATCCCCCCACAAAGTATCACAATGAAAATGAATCTTTCTGCACATGATCCTGCATTTGCTAATATCTATTTTGCACTGTTGTTGTGAAGCAAGTATATCTGCAATCGTCATGTTAAATTCAAGTGATATTGGCTGGTTGTAGGTACACTCTTGGCAGGCTGTTGTGGAGATCACTGGAAATGGAGTGCACATGATCTGGTGCAGTAGACTGAGGGTGTTGAGTGCACTACTGGGACGCTGTCGTTGTTGGAAAGGCCTTCACTGACTACACCCTTTCGTCTAATAGGCGCTTGCATTTGAGATTCTTCCCCCACCATATGCTGTTCTCGTCTGTTTTACCACGACCAACAACCTCCCAAGCACTTCCCTACCATATGCTGTCCCACCCAATTTCCCACCATTAACCCCGAAAAGCTTCGCTA
>JAWQFJ010011818.1:22500-32500 GCA_034096865.1 Theodoxus fluviatilis
GAATGGGTGACGAAATAAACCAGCATGCAAAACAAATAAACAGCTGCAGCTCTGTATGTAAAAGCAATCAACATTCACAATCAGAACAACGACAACGACAATAAGTGACAATTACTTTGGCAACACTGAAGACAAGGATACATGGAGCTTTACGGTCTGTCAGCCTTTGTAGGGCATGCAAGATCATCAGTCACGAAAGATTCTAGGGCAGAATATTGTAAAGAGCAAGTCAAAACTCAGTGTCTGTAGTCTCTCGTCTCATACGAATTGTGTAGGGAGATGCGGTGGGTTTATTCTTACCCCCAACCCAAAGAGTGCTATCGAAGACAAAGATAATAACAAGTGATAGCCGAAACCGAGGAAAGATATCAACGAGCTCATGAGGTAATATTGGTTTTCGCTGTTTCATCCAAGAGGAATTTCTTCCCACACCTATGTGTATGTCACAGAGAGAAGCATCAGCATGAGGATTTCTTTGCTTCAAGAGAGTGGTGTTCGAAACATAACGACCCCAATCACAACCAAGATCAGGTCATGACTTTTTTAAGAGAAAGTAGGTGATGCGAATATATCTACTCTGTTGGTGCTACTTTTCACCAAATAAATACATATTAATACGTTAAGAACCGATACGTCAAAGCTATCGGTACCAGTACAAATAATATGTAGTCCATGCACTATGAGCCTGCAACGGAAGGCAGAAATTATACTAGAACTCCCATAGTCAAAGAGTGCAATTAGGGACGGTGGCAAAAGGCAGACTGCATCAGGAGTGGATCGTAGTAATGTCGTCAAAGGTAGCAGTAACAGCATTTGTAATTTAACTAAATGCGGTAATGGCAGTGGTTATGGTGGTAATCCTTTAACATCGATATTTGCTGGACACCGTGACTGATGCTGTTTCAAGGATAATGACGAAGTGTCAGTTGGAATCTCCATTGTAATGATTTTATAATACTTATGCCCCTTCAGGTGATCGGAATGGCATTAGGGAATTTAATAGTGACAAAGTGATTGAGCCTACATTATTGCTCTAACTATGGTTATGGTATTCGTGTCTATATAACGGTTATAAACCATTAATGTGGACGAGCTGATAAAACTCTTCACCTCTTTGTCCGTACAGTTCAAGTCTTTGGGGGGACACAATTAAGACTATGAACTTGCATTAACCTTACCCCGCTGAGAAATACCAAGCGTTTTTTGATCAAACGTTTTTCTGTTCTGGTACGCTCATCTTTGTTTTCTCCTTGAGCAGTTTTGATCATCACATGAGTTTATCAGCACCACTTCTCAATTCGACTTTGCATAATTAGGCCGGGGGAAACTGCCTGTGGTGTCGGTCGGAGTGTGTACATAGATTTGTGGTGGACCAACTGTCATGTCTGTATTATGGCCCTATACGCTGCAGCTGTTCATGTTAATAAAGCTACTTCAATTTAAACCAGCATCGAATACGTCATTCTTGAAGTGTGTCTTCTTCTTCTTTTGTGCCATTGTGTAATTTAAATGTTTAGATTGGTTTAAGTATGAGGTTTACTGAAATCAATCCAAAAATGGTATTCTAACATGATTCCTAAATAACTTATGCGGAGATTAACAGCAGAACATTTAGAAAACCAATGATTGCTTGTTTGTGTGGCATTCCAGTTTTTCATCCACACAAGTTTTGGTTTGCTGTCCAGTACATGTGGCAAAGGAAAACTGAAGCTTGTATTTTTCCCCTGCATCCACTGAAGTGAAGGTAGAGTTTGGAGTCATCAGCTCGTTCATAGCGGCGCCAAGAAGGGTTTTCTTGCCTCCACGAACATTGCACTCGGATAATATAATAATAATGTGTGGGTTTTTAAAGCGCCTTACCAATGAGTTAAGACATGCTTAAGGCGCATAGATACACAACCATTACAATATACAGTAACAGTCAATCACCTCAAGCACAATGTAATAAACTTAATAACATAAGAATCAGACATTCACTTCAGACATTCGACAAACTGATGTACAGCATCACCGCTAAACCATGAAACTGGGGAGAGGGGGAGGAGGGACAGGAGGGGGGTAGGGGGCTTAGGCTAGCTAGTACAAAGAGAACAGTGAGGGGAGGAAGATGAAGAAACTTAGACAGGATCAGGGAAAGATTTCAAGAAGAGATGAGTTTTGAGAGCAGAGCGAAAGGTCGAGGGAGAAGTAGAGTGACGAACAGAGGCGGGGAGGTCATTCCCGATAGAGGGAGCCTGATAAAAGAAAGAGCGTTCACCAAATTTTGTTTTAATTGGAGAGTCCTCCGGGAACCTGAGGATTCTTGTGTCTGCGGAAGAGCGTAGCTGTCTAGCGGGTGTGTAGGTGCGCATGGGTTTAGAGAGATATTGAGGAAGGGATTCAGCGAAGTAATAGTAGCAAAGACAGGCAATCTTGTATTGGACTATAGCACTAATGGGCAACCAGTGGAGAAAGCGGAAGAGAGGAGTGAGATGATCTGACTTGTTTTACTTACAGATGAGTCGAGCTGCAACATTTTGCACTCTTTGAAGTTTATCAGTGAGATATGCTGGACAGCCAGCAAGAAGCCGTTAAACCTGCGGATATATCCTGTGCAAGCAAAGAGTGGTTTAAAAAGAATTGCTTAAATTGGTGTCCTTGGCAAGATATAAAGTCGAGAATTTTCAACATGTAAAAAGGAGAGTAAGATATGGGTAAAGGACGAACGAACAACATAAAACTAACAGCTCTAAAAGAACAGTTCTGGATATTTGCACGCATTAAACAGTCAGGGAAGTGGAGAAGGAGAGGGCAAGATTGGGGTTTGGGATGGTATGGAGATGGGGTGATAAGAGTGGATGGCGGTGGAAGAACAGTGGCAGGAAGAGTGATTGTCAAACAATGTAAACTTTAATTTACTGGCATGCGAGTGGTTTTCATGTCGAACAAGAGAAAATCACAATATCACGAAACTGTTCTTCAGATGGCGGCTACCGCCAGAAACTCCCCCAATTCCATCACAACCCCTTCCCCAATCAGCTGGAACTTATGGCCAAAGAACTACTAGGGCCTGTTCCAGTAAGTTGACCACATGTTCGTATGTTCTAAAGTGAGGACTATAGAAAATGCACTTCACACAGGCAAAGCATTTTGAGTGGTGCAGCTGCCGAAATACACTCTGCCTAAGTCAAAACTCGTTTGTTTAACAAGCGCTAATTCGTCCACTCATTAACTCATTAACTCAGCAAGGAAGATGTTGGATTAGACCGCCCACTTACCAACCCAGGAAACAAACCGTAGGGTTATCGACCATTTTTTCCCTTTCACTCTGCTAATTTTCCACCTTCTGCATGCAAAATGCTCTGTTTCTCTGTTCTTCCATGTCTCCTTCCTTTTACCTTTCCTTCTCTTCTCCTCCCTCTCCTCTTGCTGCTCCTTCTTCTTCCCTCCTGTTCTCTTTCATCGAATTCCCGTGGGTGCTGTCCTCGTTTCGGACTCACAACAGAAGCCAGTCCCTTCTAAGTCTTCTCACGGAACAATTTGTATACTTAGCGGTTTCTCCTGATCTGATTCTACTTACACAAACACTTTCCCTGTATTAGGCCTTTCTCGTGGGCTTGGACTTGTTTATGGATGAAGTACGGCTGTCTGGCGGAAGAGGAGACGGACTCAGTACTGCATTCTGATGGCCAGTGGCAGCCCTTTCATTCCCTGCGTCTTTTCGTGGAAGGCCCATACCAGCCCAGCCCGGCGTGTGCAGGGGTCAGATTTTCCCGAGAAAGACTTGCTCTTCTTTTGGGCGTCTGGGACTTGGGCAGGCAAAGGGGGCCAGACACTACAGCACGCATTCACGTCTCTCTGCGATGCGTCTCGCCTTCTCGCCCTCAAGAACGCGGACAATTCACGCCAGCTTACGTCGCCCTCGATGCCTTTGAATGCGGGCTCCGCGCTCCAATTTCCCCTCTCCCTCTGCCTCCCTGCTGTGCTTTATGGTCAAAGGCAGCGCCACTCGAGAGGTCAGTCCTGCCGCCCACTATCTTCCCCTGATCACGGACACGCTGAACGCCAACGGTCGCTTTAAGCAGGGGTCCTTGGCGAACTCGACGGTGGAGGATGAGCAGAGGAAAAAGATTCCTCTGTAATTGGACCGCTGCTTGTTTTAACCCCGAGGTGAGGCGGCTTGCCCAGTCTGGATGGGGCCAGCGCAAACAAACAGCAGCGGAGATGGGCGCAGTGTTTTGCCTGCCTCCATGGCTGACGTCTTCCCGGTCTGGCCCGACCTTCAGCAAATAAATAACGCCTTATCGGGAACACATCCCCGCCTCCAGATAAACGCACGTGTTTCTGTTAAGGCAAGCTGCGTGAATATTGACTTCACTCCGTGAGCATTTAATGTGCAGTTGCAAAGCTTTTCCTCGCAACACGGCCGGCTCTTCCTCCACCCAACGGCGCTCTCGAAAGCTTCCCTTTCCTGCCTTTTGCCGGTGCGGGCCCTGCAATAACTTTCCATTCCGACTGTATTGTTTGTTATAATTGGTTCTCTTGTACGTGTCATGGATCCCGCCTCCTCCTCCGAGGTTTACTGGGTTTTTGCTTTGATTGATGGAACGGTTGTAACGAGGTGCCGTGGAAAAGACGCACGCCTCACTGAATTACAGTGATACATTCAAAACTTCCTCCATAAACTTTTCGATCTGTTCCACTGAGGGGAGGATTTACGAGAGTTCGCCACACCCGGATTTTGTAACCCGAGAAAGGTAAATCACGTGCACCAAAACTTGTCAGCGCTTTGACGCCAGAGCACGTTAGGAGTTTTTATTTCCAATGCATGATCGAATCTTTGAAAAAATTCTGAAATAAATTTGTTTATGTGAAACCGGAGGAAACGCAGCGAACAATATATCAGGACTCAAGAATTCAATGCATAAAATCCATGCATGCGTGTCTTAGGTTATAATGTTCTTGACAGAATGTATATGTTGTCCATTGCAATTGAGAAAACAAAATTATATATATATATATATTATATATATATATATATATATATATATATATATATATATACAAAAACACTTAAAACTTTTTCTTCACCTTAGACCTCATTCTGAAATTTTAACCTGCACCTTCGACATTTAGCCACTGTGAAAAATAACAAAGTTTTGTCGAACTGTATGATGTTATATTTGGAATGCATTCATCCTCAATCACTGTTTCTCTGTATATAACAAATTGAACGTAGTTCCTGGTGCAGCCAACGGCTGATTAGAGGTGAATTTATATCTTGGACACTGCCTTGTTCCTCACATTCTGGAGGCGTGAACCACCTAGTTCGGTATTTAGTTTACCTCATATGCTGTGTCTGCAACGTAGCCAGCGTTTGTCTCGACAGGTTGTTAGCTTCTTTTTTACTGTATTTCATTTTGATAAGCGCAGACTATCTACAGAATCACACCACACAACATCCAAAGAAGAAAAAACGGATACCGTTTACCCACTATATCTCTAGTTCTTCTCAAAGAACGAGTGGACGCTTTACTCGACCGCTTTCACCAGTCGAAAAACAGGTTAATGCAAGAGTTATCGACTGAGTGATATTGCAAAAAAAGTTCTTACGAATATGCATATTGTGTGCTGTCATGCTAGAGGATGGTACTCACGTTTGTGTTCAAAGAGATTTCCTCCAAAGATAAGCTGATCATCTAAAATCGCGAGATAAAAATGGCACACTTCAAGAGACGTCATTCTCAATAGATGTTCTTGAAGACGGCTTGCATTCACAACTCTGACAACTGAAATGACAAAGTTATAGACCAAGCCTCCAGAAAATCTTTAGGCAAGAAAGCGCTCCATACAAAGAGATGAAGGCGGGAGAATCCTTCGGTGAAAATTGAACTCGAAAGGGCAGTCTTTTGCACACAAGGCGCAAGTGTTCCATCGAGTAAACACAAAACTTTGAAAAAGTGCATGGCGCTCTTATCTCAGTCACACCTAAGTCAAGAGCTTAGAGACAGGAACCCAGCGATGCGTCTATCGACTCCCTCTTCCTGAGCAAAAAACGCATCTGGGTGTTATCGAAGTTTGATAAAGGTCAAGAACTTCATGACAAGGAACGGCCGGGTGTCTGCCTCTCCCTCGCTTGAACGACCGTTGTCTTTCCCATCGGAAACGGCTGCTGATGCTGACGATTGCCCGATGGCCAAAGCGGCCGATGGCGAGTCACTGAAGGCGTTGGCGGCCCGTGTTTGCCTGGGCGTCTGATGCCTCCATGTTGATAAAACCAACACGGGAGGGAACCCCTTCACCCCACAGAGGGACTCTGCTGAGGTGGCGTCCCAATTGCTGTTCAGATCTATGCATCAAAGAGGAAGGCAGATAGACAGAAGGAAGCCAAACTCGGAGCAGGAACAAGGGCACGCCCTAGATATGGTTCCAAGGGAGAGAAAAAAAGGCGATCCGAAGGACTAACCGAGTTAGAGAAGAATAAATAAGCTTTAAGAGTGACCGGGGAAAAAGTCTTCTTAACACAAAAATGGGTCAGGGACAAACCCACCAAATATCATTACAGTGTCAGAATTTTGTATCACAAACTAAAATAAAATGTTTTTATAAAATGGGTGGAACGGGGGACATTTCTGTTATCTCTTGACAGTCATTTTGCCGTTCAAAAAACACAAAAAATAATGTTTGATATTTTTTCTTTGTTTTCTTGTTCAGGAGATCCACGGCGACCTTCGCTTCAGGGAATTATTAAAGACAGAGGTTTACCAAATGCCATCATCTGAAGAGACCTAAACAAGCTAGACATTGGTACAACAACCAAATTTGGAAATGGTGTTTGTATTACCAAATGTCCTAGTTACATGCCAATCAGCATATCCTAAAATACATTTAAAATATTCAAACTGAATGCTAACGCAATAGTAACGTCATTGTAGAGACTTTGGGTAACACTCTTCGGCTCACTCTCTCTCTCTCCCTCTCTCTCTCTCTCTCTCTCTCTCTCTCTCTCTCTCTCTCTCTCTCTCTCTCTATCTATCTATCTCTATCTCTATCTCTATCTCTCTCTAGCTCGCTCGCTTGCTCTCTCGTATATTTCTTATTCGCTTATGACTTTCTACTGAAGTTTTCATTTGTCCATGACTGAGTGTGTTTGTATGTACGTGTGTGTGTGTGTGTGTGTGTGTGTAAGTGTGTGTGAGCACACGTGCGCGAGCGCGCACGCTGGTGTGTGTTATTGTGCGAGTGTAAATGCGAGCGAGCGTGTGTGTGTGTGTGTGTGTATGTATGTGTGTGTGTGTGTATGTGTGTGTGTGTGTGTGTGTGTGTGTGTGTGTGTGTGTGTGCATCGATTCAATATTCGGGTGAAAATGACGAGTCTTTGCACGTAAACATTTCTGTGGATTCCAGTTTGTCGTGGCATATTATTTGCAAATCCCTTTTTTCTTCTTACATTTGTTTGTTCCACTGTTCATCATTCCTATTGCCCAATCGCTCACTCATCTCTTCATCTTAACTATACCCATCAATCCAACAATACATGATAAAACTCCCGGATGGTGGTCAGGCTGGATAACGGGCAAATTTAATGAATCATGCATTAAGCGCTGATTATACATAGGATCAGCACTGTCACTCCCTTTTACGCTCACAGCCACAACGCAGTCAAAGGTCATCAGGTTGGTTAACCTTAGAAGTCACTTCCTTCAGGTTCGTCAGTCACATGCACGTCTCTACAAGGCGCCTGGGCCAAGTGGATGAGCCTTCCACTCGGCTGGATCCCAAAGGAACAGAGCCTATTCTCGCAGGACAACTCTACTCTATAGAGCCGTTGTTCCACTGGTTCTCAGACGCAAGTGGGTTTGGGGCCCAGACTGACTTTTCGTGATCTGCCAAGCGGTCAAAGCATTCTTAGTATGCGCTCAAGTGATTAATTCATACCATTATTGAAATTACTCGAAGGATTTACTGTGTAGCGTTGGTAAACAGAACATAATGAGACAGCATGTAGATGTAATGCCTTTTTTTGCAGACGATCATTTGGATGGAAATGGAACATCTAAATTCTTCACAAATAAAGCCTCCGTTTTGGGAATCGGGACAAGCACAAAAAACAACGAATATATATTCCTTTCTTAAAGTACCATGGTTTCTCCGAGTAATTACCATTCTGTCACTTCAAAGTGTAATAACTTCCACAGAAACATTCTTGGAACATTAGCTGGGAACACGCGAACTAAAAATGTCATAAACACAAATTTTTTTGTACATTGAGCACAGTCCCACTAATCACCCCACTCTATCCCATCCTCTTTGTTTATCTCCGGGTCCTTCAGCGAGACAGAATTACTTCCCAGAAAACATCTTTGAAGTCCAAGGAGCGGTCATTACTGGATGCGCGAAGTGCAGTCTGTGCAGTGCCTCGGGCCCGTGGAGTGTCTCACAGTCTCGCAGTTTCTCGCGTTGGGTAATTAGCTCCCGCCCGCTGGGTGCGCTTCGCTGCGCAGGACGGAAACAATCGAAGCGAGTTATGTCCCCTGACCCGGGTCCCAGTCGTGCATGAACAGAATCGATACAACTGTCCTCTCCCTCCTTCCACTTGTCGTCGCACTCTCCCCCACCCCCACCCCCTCCCCCTCCCCCCACCCCCCCACCCTTTCCCCAACCCCTTCCTTGTTCCCTCCTCTCTCTCGCCTACAGATAGACTAAGATTGTAACAGCTATTCGAAGAAAATGTTCAGTTGAAATCCAAAGTGTTCATGTTGACCAAACAGACATTCAGATTTTGTAGAACATGCTGCATTTGTAGTGCATCAGACTCTCCGACTAGCAACTGTCTTTCCACTTGTCGCCGCACGCCGCCACCCCAAATTTCCCCATCCCATTTCCAGTCCAAGGCTATACAGCAGTTTAGGAAAGAGGTTGAGGTTATCTTGAAAGTTACCAGTATTGACCAAGCTGACTCTTTATAATATTGACTTTACCTAATACGTAGTGCATTTGACTCTTAGATTTAACATAGCTGATGAGGGATATTCTTAAGGTTGATATGATGGTGTTCAACGCATATATATGTTCATTGCCACACTTCAAGTATCAATATCAACTAACTTTTAACTTCAGGTTATTTCCTATGGGTAGATGTCATATGTCTTGTGCATGTGAAGATTCTGATACATTAATGTTCTTTAATACCATAGGACAGGGTTTTTAAGTATCGCTCACATAAATGTCGGTGTAAATGTATGACCCGTTTTCACGAGCTGAGTCTTAACTCGCTCACAGCAAAAACGCAGGAGAGACTGACAAAGATGAAAATGGTGGAATTTTGTTGGTTTTTGACGTTTTGCCAAAACCTAATCCAGCATACACTTACTTTTCTTAATCGAATGTTGGAAAGTTTCTTTTAGCTTTAAAAAATGCACTTTATTGCACCTACCCTTTCTAAAGTATTATACAGTCTCTTTCTCCGTTTTGCATTTTTATTTGAATATTTACAATCATTTGTTGTCAAGATCAAATGCCTTTCCATTTATTTATCATTCTATGTTACGAAATCGATTTTCGCTACCAACCTGCCAAATGTTGAGCTGATGCATTCATTAGAAAGGTCCGTTGCTAAGGAAAAACTGCGGATAAAGTTGTTAATTTTTTAATCCTTGATTTCTCAAAATAGCTCTCAGCACACCATTTCTCTTTGAGTGAGCATAACTTCAACAGTCTTTGGAGTAAAAGTTTAATTTTTATATCAAATGAAATATAACTCTTTGTCATTTATGAAAATATATATATCTTAGATATAATATTTGCGAATTGAGACTCAGTTTGTGAAAACGAGTCACATTTCAATACTCACCTCACCGTTCCAAGTTTTACGGCATTTGAGGGCAATCGCATTCTTCTGAGATGTTAGACATTGTTTTCAGTTTTTATTTAATCATTTTACATGTATCGCAGACAACCTGTGATTTAGAAGAAAAACCCTTTGCTGCTCTTGGAAAATTTATTTACATTAGTGTTTGAA
>JAWQFJ010011818.1:37500-42500 GCA_034096865.1 Theodoxus fluviatilis
ACCATCGTCATGTCAGGGAGTGTTCGGGAGCCCCTGGTGAACCGATGGCTTCGACTTCGCATCACAGAAAAATCACCTGCTGTGATACGCCCTCTAATGACGAAGTGGAAATTTCCTTTGCGAATGCAGGAAGTCCAGGTCTGAATCTGGATTTACACAACAAAGCCAATTGGGACTTCGATACTAATGAGGAGAGACTGAGTCTCCACAATTACAACTGCTGCTGCAAGACCGAAGTTGCTGGTGCAGCTGAGGTTATCTCGAAATGTTTCAGCATGGCATTGCTGTAAATCGGAATACAGCAGATGATGAGGAAACATCTTTTGGAACATGCTGTTGTGTGCTAGCTAATATTTTCTGTACACGGAGGAAACTTTTTTTCTAATTTGGTTAGCTTCAGATCAAAGGTGGCATGTCATGAAATACAAGTTTCTCGTGCTAGATTGTCGAATGTAGTACAGCATGTTCGTGATGACCTTAGATCTAACCATTATTATTTGGAAAATACACATAGAATATTTAACTGTTGATTTTTCCATGTTAACGTCACACGAGGGAAAGTTGTTATGCAAAGCTAATTGTTTTGCAGATTCTACGTTTTATTATCACATATGCAGAACTTTCAGTGTTTTGCAAACCTTACATTATTGTCCCATGTTAAATGTTACATTTTCATAGCCATAAAAGGATAAATCCACCCTTGATTAGACACTGACTTTGTATATTCGTTGTTGGGGTAATTTTAATGCAGATCTGCATTTCCTTGTGTCCATCTAGTGTTACGGATCAGTTCATGTCGTTGAATGAAGGCTATAACTTTTTATGCATGCGACTCTTGGAAATAATAATAATTTCTTTTTTTTAGTTTATAGGGTGTTATTATGAAATTTTAAACGCTTTATGTTATCATAGATGTAAAGTTGGACGCCAAATTTTCATGTCTACGTCTTAATTTGTTTAGTTGTGGTTGCTATGGACATATCATATTTGTTACAAATCGAATGAGCCGAATGGTGTGTGCACGTGATTACGTTTTGACTGTGATTATTTTTAGCATGAGTTGGTGACGTAGTGACTGAGAAGTGTTCACGTATGATCGAATGATCCGATTTATTGTATATTTGCCGAGTGAAGGCTTTGTGCGACACTTGAGTGATTGAACCCCAGGGAGACGGGTGAGTGCTGAATTTTATCTGTTATTATTCTATATTGTAAATACCGCGAATGTATGAGGATTGATAGTGAAAGAATGGATGAGTGAGTTTGCGTTGTTTTCAGGGTTCTTCAGCCTGGTACGAGTCCCAGCTCCTGTGAGCCCGGGTGTGGGCCGGAGCTGGTGAGGGATCGTGTTTGTGTGGTGAATACACTTCGTTATATATCTGTGCTGGTGTTCGTGTTTTTTCTTGTTTATTTTCATTGGTGGTGGCTAGGCTAACCCGAGGCTCAGTTAGCTCGGTCCGTAACAATCGTATTCTATAAAGCTCATTTTTGTATAAAGAATCAAAAGTTTTTAACGTCTGTCGATTATGACAACCTATAACTTCCTAACAAAACGTTATAATGTCAATTCCTTAATATCACTGTAAACAAAATTCACAGACCTTTAAAAATATACCAATATTTCAAAATATTCAAAATGTCAAACTATACTAATTTTGGGATAAATAGTCACAAACAAGAGAATGATATCGGAATTCATTTAAATTATTGTCATGATAAGGAAGACTCGTTTTCTGCGTCTTGTGTATCATTCTTCACATCAAAATCGCGCTATTACAAACTCTCTTATTGAGCTGGGTCTTTCAATGATGGCCGACTCACCACTGATTGTATTAGGTTTTTCCAACATCTTTAATTCTCTGTATTTTTAATGTGTAATATGTTTCTTTTGTATCTTCATGACAAAATCAAACAGCAAAGCCATTCAAAGGACTCGGGGATTTTTCACAAGGTATGCGCTTTTCCTTCAAGAAACATCTAGAGCTTCCTCAGCGCCGGAAGTGACGGAGGCTTGGGAAGGAAGTCCTGCTGAAGACCCTCTCCCGCCAGGCGAAGGTGGGAATGAGGACAGAGCTAAACTGGTTTTTTCGCTGATTTGCGCAGTTAGTATGGTCTGACTGTGTTTGTTGCGGCATCAGCGCCTTCCAATCTTCCCTCACGCTGTCTATCCACCCTTTGGCGTCCCCCTACCCAGGCCCCATTGACACCTTCCTTCCCCCACCTTATTTCCTTTTTCACCTTTTGTGACCCCATCACCTTTCCTCTGACCACTCTCCTTCCCTTCGCTCCCATTATCAACTGTGCTGTGAAATTGCTTCACCTCTGTTATTCCCGTATGCTTGCCTCCAGATATTCATTATCCGACTTTTCTGCATTATGGTTTTTTTCTGAATATTTTGTTTTCCCCCCACGAGTAACTTAATTGGTCGGAGACCACCAAGTTCACTCAGTGCTTCGATAGCCATACATTGTGTGTTCGCTCTTCAGTCCGTCTGTTACTATAATCATCCTTTTCCGTCTGTTCCTTTCCTTTGCTTGCTGTCAGTTTCTCATTCATTTTTTTCTGGTTTATTGTTTATTCATTAAACTTATCTTGCAAATATATTTCCTGTGTAATGTTCGAATTTTGCCAAGTAAATCGTACGCTGACTAATCCCAACTGTAAGACCACTTTGGATTAACTTAAACTGTGTTCCTCCTTTCAACCCTTTACCATATTTTCCTTGTCTTTCTTTACTCTCTCTTTACCGCGTGCATTTAATTGATATGATAGAATACTTAATGAGTAAATGCACAAAAATGTAGTTGTTTTTCCATCCCAAACAAGTTTACTGGCTATAGGATTAGAGCACCTGAATAAAAAGACGAAAATCCAATATGCTATACATTTATTAAACCGAAACAAAAGCAAAAGAGAAGGGAATTGACTTTATTAAGGAAGACAATGAAAAGTGAATTATCAGCAAAACATCAGCAAATTCACGTGGTTATCAACAGGTCAGAATTTGATTTTAACATTGCAATTCAAACACTCGAAGAGCACTGGAGTATTCGCGCAAGAGGAGGAACAACACTAGGCATGAACACATGTTTACAAGAAGGAAGACGCAATGAAAGTTTACAAAGAACGAGGGCACCGACTGAGTGAGTTGGGCACGCTTGATGAAGACTGGCTGTCACGTGACTGGTTGTCTTTATTCCATCACGTTCTAATAACATCATTCGGGGCATTGCCTTTCCAGACACAAGAAACGGTCGTGGTGACAACCAGGAAGTGGCTGCTAGAACGCCTCTTTGTCCACAGCCCTCTGAGCCATACAGCCTCCATGGACTGGGACCATATTCAACCTCGAAACTGGTCAAGAAGCTGTGGCGACCCGTCTGTGTATCTGGGGTAGAATTTTTGACCGATTTTTTTCTTTTGAGATGAAAGACAAGATTGAGTCCCTGAAGAAATGTTATTACCAGGATGAAGCATCTGTAAGAGTTGCATTACTCGGACGAATTGTTGAGCTATCTCATAGGTATGTGAAGTATGATGTAAAAATGTTTTGATGTGAGGTGCCAGAGCGGGTTTTGTGTGTGTTCTTTATGTCCTCGATTTCTCAAAGACGAAAAAAAGTATAAGTTTCATGTGATCTAAAGAAGCCTTTTTCGTTGTAATGTTTTGCTGAATAGCATCAAGACAGAACTGGGGAATACACAAAACAATTTTTTACCGAAGAGATTCATGGCAAATCTAAAACGTTAAGATGCCATTGGAAACTAAATTGTGATTTATCAAGTTTGTACAGACACGAGGCACTCAAATCCACTTTTCTGGAGTAATCGATGTGGCAGATGCCAAATGTAGTTAACGCCTCTTTAATAAGTGAGAAGTGTAGAACATCATAATATACAAACATATTCAAGATATATTGAAATTCTTAGATATGCTTATATTGAATTATGACCCGTTTTCACAAACTGAGTCTGAACTCGCAAAAATTGAAATATTTGTATTTTCAAAAGCTGCAAAAGATTATCTTTTATTTGATACAAAAATCAAACTTCTACTCCAAGAACTTAACAAGTTATGCTCACGCAAAGAGAGGTGGTGTGCTGACAGCTATTTTGAGAAATCAAGGATTAAAAAATTAACAACGTTATCCACAGTTTTTCCTTAGCAACGGACCTTTCTAATGAATGCATCAGCTCAACATTTGGCAGGTTGGTAGAGAAAATCAAATTCTTAATATAGCATGATAAATAAATGGAAAAGTATTGTATCTTGACAACAAATGATTGTAAATATTCAAATAAAAATGCAAAACGAAGAAAGAGACTGTATACTACTTTAGAAAGGGTAGGTGCAATAAAGTGCCCTTTTTGTGTTTTAAGCTAAAAGAAACTTTTCAACATTCAATTAAGAAAAGTAAGTGTATGTTGGATTAAGTATTGCTAAAACGTCAAAATGCACAAAATCCAATATTATTACATTTGTCAGCCGCTACTGCATTTTTGCCGCGTGCGTGTTAAAACTCAGTTCGTGACAAGGGGTATATATCTGACCATTCTAACTACGGCTAAGCTGTCTAGTTTCTGGTTTAATATTTATTTTGAAAAACGTTCGAACCTCATCACCAGAACTAATAATTCTTGACTATTCTTTGAATCAGCAAAATTAATCCATAAATGGTTGAAACAGAATATGATACATCCATACTAAAATTACCATTTTCTCTGCGAAAAGGGACCTTTGGTGACGGCGAAAATTGTTTTTGTTGCAGTCACAGATTCATTGCATCTTTCTCATCACCGTGCTCATTTCTCTTGCTAGTTGCTCGTTTTTGCTAGTCTATGCAATTAATACATTTTTATCCATACAACCCCTTTCCTTTCACCTTTCTCTTTCTCAGCCATTATAATGTTCCGGTTGATGCAGTGTGGCAGTCCTATCATCTTCTTCCTGAGACGAACCTCAATGCCCTAGCCTCTTAATAGCTTTATTATCAACCTCT
>JAWQFJ010011818.1:52500-62185 GCA_034096865.1 Theodoxus fluviatilis
CGCTTAAGCGTTCCTGGAATTGCAAGCACGGAACATTTCTAACAGTAGGTCATTAAGAAGCATTTGGAATGTAATTTCAGTAAGTTCACTTTTCATGGACCTTTGAATCTGATTGCGTTTGTGATGTGTCATTATATCATTTGGAAAGGATAGGAGTGATCTAACTAGTTACAACATCAACGCAAAAAGCAGAAGAGACAACTGCATCATGATAACTACAACACTAGAAGTATTAAGAGGTATCTTTAAAGGTGCAGGTGTATATAGCGACTTATTTGTGTAGGTCTCAAACCGTTTTAAACTTTACCGCCCGTGCTCGACAAACCAGAACCACAGTTTCCACAATTACCACTATAACGGCATTGAAAACGAATCCATGAACAGTTTCATCATAATTGACAAAAACAAAACTTATGTCCGTTGTACTCAGACAACGCCAGAAAAGTGATCATGCAACAAAGGATGATATCTGCCGAGGAGTGCCATTACAGCCATCAATAAGTCGAGCGTGACTTGGCAAATATACATGTAAATTATACCGAAACAATGCGTTCGCAAGCTCCGCGAGAGAACCCATGAACATGTGCTGCGGTGTTGTTTCTCCTTGTGTGCTGGGGGTAGGAAGAGACCCACCGTGTGCTGGGGGTAGGAAGAGACCCACCGTGTGCTGGGGGTAGGAAGAGACCCACCGTGTGCTGGGGGTAGGAAGAGACCCACCGTGTGCTGGGGGTAGGAAGAGACCCACCGTGTGCTGGGGGTAGGAAGAGACCCACCGTGTGCTGGGGGTAGGAAGAGACCCACCGTGTGCTGGGGGTAGGAAGAGACCCACCGTGTGCTGGGGGTAGGAAGAGACCCACCTTATCTTCCTACGCGATTCATAAAGGAAGTATAACTAGAAAAAAGACCCACGACTCTCTCTTACTTTGACCAGTTCTATTGATGCTTGTGGTCGGCGATCTTACATAACCTACATAGGCTGACAGGTCGCAAACTTACTTCATTTATTCATTCATTCATTTATTCTTTCATCCATTCATTTATTCATTCATTCATTCATTCATTCATTCATTCATTCATTCATTCATTCATTCATCCATCCATTTATTTATTCATTCGTTTGTTCTTTTATTCATTCATGTATTCGTCCGTTCAATTCTTCATTCATTCAATCTATGGCAATGCGGGATGAGAGAGGAGAAGCTCACCTGCCAGACGTACTTGGTGAAGACCACCTTGCTGAGGACAGTGTGGCACAGCCAAAGCAGCCATCGAGGCACGTCGGGGCAGGGTCGTTCCTCGCCACGCTTCTTGATGTTCATCACCACCGTGGCCATGATCAGAGACACGCAGTTGAAAGTCATCACCAGGAACATGAAGATGCCTGGAACACGGCAAAGACAAACGATTTCAAAACACGTTTGAAGAAAAATACGTTTTTCTTGTAAACACATTACAAAGCGTTCAAATGAGTCCCGATAAAAGCTGCGTGAAGGCTTCGAAACCCATGAACTGATTGGAAAGTTACTTAATTTTGTTTGGATCAGAGAAACCAATGTGCTGCTCCATGAAGCACCTTTAAAGGCATTAATGTTCATACAGCATCAAACTAAAGAACAGCAAAACGAGAATGTTAGCGCTACATATTGCACGATATCTTCTTGAGCTGTCAGCTTTCAGCTGTTGATTACTTCCCTTTGTTTGGGGGAGCAAGCTGGGCTAAAACCTTGGGGATAAGAAAAGACCAAACTTCTGAAATCACATTTATTTCTGAAGAATCTAGGCATGTTTCTTCAAAGATGCCGGGCATACCGCCATGCGTTTCATTGACTTATTTTGCAGGTCAAACACTTAGTGCGTGTTTAGGTTTGAAGTGTCAAAATCATCCCCCACCCCCACCCCCCTCCCCACGGTTACCTTGAAACACAGTTACTTCCCTTGAATCACAATGTCCACTGCTGAGAAAAGGATGCAGACACCCTGGAGCAAGCGGTAAAATAAGAAACTTCTCTCCAAAACTAATTCCGGAAAGGTACGCAGCCATTCCATACATAGCAGCCATTCCATACATAGCAGCCATTCCATACATAGCAGCCATTCCATACATAGCAGCCATTCCATACATAGCAGCCATTCCATACATAGCAGCCATTCCATACATAGCAGCCATTCCATACATTGCAGCCATTCCATACATAGCAGCCATTCCATACATAGCAGCCATACATGGCAGCCATTCCATACATAGCAGCCATTCATTCACCCACGTTTACGGCGTTCTTATCAGGATACATGTGTGCTGGTCCTCCTGAACTCAGTCTGATACTTCGGGTGAAATGTTGAAAATTGACTCGATTAAGACTACTTCACCAGCAATGAAAACACTTCATGAGTTTCAGATTCGACAAATGTTTGTTTTTCACGTCTGCAGAAATAATCTGGGCTCATTTTCGAGCGAAAAACTTGTATCTGACTGTGCGACACCTTATCTCATTATTATTCTGATTGCACTTAGCCTGCGAGCAAATCGGCGTAGTGCAAGGTGTCATTATGACAGTGAGAATCTCACCCATAGGTACAATGCATTTTCATTTACTACGGGTGGGTGGGGTGGGGGGTGGGAGTTTCTTTGGGTTGTTTAGTATCATCCGCACAATGAAAAAGTTATTTTCTAACTAAACAAAGCACGTTTTCAACAAGGCACAGAATATATTTTCAGTATTATTAAGAAAATAATGCATTTCACTTTGTAACGATATTATAATCTAATCATTGTCAAAAATATCGTACTAACTCATTTTAAGAGTACGGGTCACATATTTCTTTATCGGCTGCTCACATCCCATCATGCACATCTTTATCTTACCTCTAGCCACCCCCACCTACCCAGGATTGGCGTAGAGTTGGTGTCAGGGACGTTCTCTGCGATGCGCAGCTGCAGCACATAGAGTGTGAGGAAAACTGTCAAGCCAATGGCGATCTTTTCCCCCTTGTGGCAAGGCAGCAAGAACGTGGCAAGCGTCAGCAGCGACAGCATGATGGAAGGGGCGATAACTATGTAGTCGTAGTACAGGGACTTCCGGGCCACGTGGATGTGGCACGAAATCATCACGTGCTCAGCGCCATCTGGGCAGCAACTTCCGGTGGTGCGGTCAATGCGGCGGGTGAGGGTGACGTTCAGTAGATCGAACTCTGAGTTCATCACGAAGTGACTCAGATCTACATGTCCTGGTTTCAGCTGCATGTCCACCTTGAGAAAACAGATACACATTTGTCTTTCCAGTACTGACTAGGAGACGGCGATAGAGAAACCGTTTGCACGTGAAACTATGCAGCACGATAATTAGGATTTAAATAAACATTGACATAAAAAGGTATTTCCTTGAAGGGGAAGTAAGTTTGAGAAACAACTGATGATTTATTTTAAGAATACAGTTAGTAATATTAAATGCAATAAACGCAATCAGAGATATGCAGTGCTTCAGTTTTGTTTATAACCAACTTAATATTTTATCTTTTCTACTAGTATTGTTGTTGTTTTTGCTGCTGATCCTCCTCCTCCTCCTGCTGCTGCTCCTGCTGCTGCTCCTGCTGCTGCTGCTGCTCCTCCTCCTCCTCCTCCTCCTCCTCCTCCTCCTCCTTCCTTCTCCTCCTCCTCCTCCTCCTCCTCCTCCTCCTCCTCCTCCTCCTCCTCCTCCTCCTCCTCCTCCTCCTCCTCCTTTCCCCTCTCCTTCTCCTCCTCCCCCTCCTCCTTCTTCTCTTCCTCCTTCTCTTTCTTCTGTACCTGATGGATGTCGTAGATCCAGGATCCAAAGCGGAGCTCACAGCGCTGCCTGTCATAGGGGAAGTAGGTCACGTCCATGGCACAGGAGGACTTGACCATGAGTGGCACCATCCACTTGATCCTGCCCTCGCTCTCCACCAGCAGCTTGCTGCCAGTCACGTTCACAAAGCCGTCCACGTTGTTGCCAGCTCTGGAAGCCATGAAGAAAGAGAAAGGTTAGCATAACGAACAAATGAACGATCGGGGTTAAAAAGTATTACAGGAAAACATTCACAGGTCTTTAAAAAGGATGCAGAGAACAAACGTCAGTAAATCAAGCTTACAAGCGAAGCGAAGTAAACACAGCTCAAATCAATAGGTATCTACGTTTTCAGTGCCTTCTGCAGTAACATTTGCAAACACGCCCTCCCTAAAGCCCCACCAGTGTGCCACAGTTTTTTTTCTCAGGATAACTCAAGTCTGCAACTTAGGTCTCCAGAGGAAGATATGTGAAGGATTAATACTTGTTGGCACAGACTAAACGTTTACGTGATGAACATGGCACTGAACATTTTGAAGATATACAGTTCCCTTTCGAAGTTGAATATTGACGTGTAGAGCACACATCAAGGTCTTGGTGATCAACACTTTGAAAATGCACGTGAGAATGGGCTCTGACAGCCCTACACCCAGGGATATCAGCTGATACGGGGCTATCGAACTGCTTCGACTGTAATGCTGCACTTAATGCAATAAACAATGACGCGTTGAACTCTCAATCACGGCGAGGAATACTGGGCAGCAGAGGCTACGTACATGTTGAAGATGAAGGTGTCCGGGGTCCAGACCTTGGTGGAGGGGATCCTGAGCGTGCTGAGACCGTCGTAGTCTTCTGGCTTCCACTGCATGTTTTCGTCCTGCCACTCCTGACACGGAAAACACAGACGTGAAACTTTGCCAGGGTTACTTCTTAGTGCAGGTGTATCTTTTACCCACTCCACATCATTAAGGCAGAATAACGTGTCTTAGAGTCTCCATGCCAGCCTCTGCATCTGGCCCTCAAAAGAGAAATATATGTCAGGTGGGGTAGAATGACTTGCTCCTGCCATCTCCCGAAGATTTTTTTAAACAGCGTTTTTGCCTGCTGTTAAAGTTATGTGAATAAATTTTACAAAAGCTTACCAAGTTTTGACAGATCATATGTTGATTGCGGTAAAGATGTTACGACAATTTGCAGATTTATGCAACTCTCAGATTTGATTTATTTCAACCCCCTATGTCAAACTGGCAAATTTTCCCCAAGTTCCCCATTAGCTAATACACGAAATCCAGAACAAATACATTTTGCATCATCGGCATTTTCCCCCCAGATTGACGTACCTCATAAATCCATACAAACGTCGTCAGTATTTGGTTTCTCTCATCCTGAAAGAATAAAGAAGAGCTGTGTAATTTTTTAGACATGACGGAACAGCAAAACATACTTATCAAACTGAGACGTATAGGTGTACTGTTGAATAATGCGAAAGACACTATAAAGCACAGAGAAGAACTGTATATTGGAATACACTAATAGTAATAGTATGACTGGCTTTACAGTACATGAATAAGCTGAGCAAACAAATCTTGAGTGTACAGCACATTTCCAATAACCATCCGTTTCATATCACACAGTCTTTGTCTTCTGTAAAAATGTGCTGTCATGATAAATGACAGACTGTTTAAGAGTATGAAACTTCCTGGGAAGAGGACGGCTGACGATCTTCAGAGGTCTTAAGGTGTTTCGGCCCTGACTTCCTGACACTCTCGAGGGGGTGGACAACACCTGGGCTGGGGCCACAGGTGTCCGTCATCCGTCTAAAGGGACCACGCACATGTGGTGATCTGCCTTGGAAACTAGTAGGCAGGAAGGAGATGGTTGTCGTCATACATCAAGGACCGCCCCTTGGGTACCCTCCACTCTTCCCTTGTAGCCCTCCTTATCCATATCCAGCAGTGAGCCCTCTCGGCTGCTTCATCCATGGCCCTCAGGTACTTTAATCTTCTTGGACTACATCCCAGAGTTGTTTCCTTTGAAGGCTTTCAGTTGGTCGATATTAGCAACAAAATAAGTTCATGGGGATGTCGCAAATGTTGTTCTCGGCCAAGGTTTGAAAGGGTCTCTATCCCCAGAGTAGTTTTGCTTGTTTTGGGGTGGACTACATGGAGTAGACAACATAATTTCAAAACAGATTTTCTCCATGCAAATTAATGTTGCAATACATTCACTGTAGCGGTTTCCTTTCATAATTGTCACTCATAAGTTTCTGAAATAAATCAATTAGCAAATTAAAGATACACTGCCTGTTTGTATCTCGCCCCTGTTCATTTGTAGTCCAAAAATGTAAACTTCAGTGATCACAATTCGCACTTGAACATAATGAGTAACTATTACTGAAATTTTTTAGAAAAGACCACCAAAAAGCCATATTTTTCTACATGCCGTAAAATGTGAATATTTCATAAAATAAATTCGGGTTTACCTCAGTGTCGTGGACAAAACTATACGCTTTTGTAATGTTAAAAAAGAATAATGTACATGAGAACAAATGCGTTTGAATCCTTATTTCTGCTATATGGCAATATAGTTATTTATCAAGACACGGGATAAGCATCGTCGATTGACATAGGGACACAAATCATTCACTCTCTCTCTCTCTCTCTCTCTCTCTCTCTCTCTCTCTCTCTCTCTCTCTCTCTCTCTCTCTCTCTCTCTCTCATGCTCTCTCTTTCTCGCGCGCGCTTGTGCTTGCAATTGCTTGCTTGATTTTTCTCCTTTTTCAGAGCGCCAAATTCCCCGTAGGGCGACATTTACAGGTACGACCGCAGAGTTGTCGAATTCAAAATGTCTGGTTCTTCGATCTGTTGGAGGGTCTTTACCGAACACACCATTAACATTTTGAAGATTGATCAGCTCAAGGGGCTTATGGTACCGGTGAGGACAGAGCGACTACCTCCTTCTTTCGATTCCCCAATTGATATTCTTGGAAGTCAGAAACACGCCCAGCATACAGATTACTTCTCTCTACGACATTAGGTGTTTAGACCCTCGCTGGGTGTGTCTTAACGTCATCTTACACCAAAGAGGAGAGCATACATACGGTGTCGAGAGAAGGATGCGCACATGATGGCTGCTGTGCTGCGCCCAAACACGCTATATCTGTATACAGCCTGTTCTCGAATACAGCGTGCAGTCGGCCCAACTCCCCACCGAAGATCGATATGTCTGTCTGAGCTGCCCCATTGCGGTAGCGAAAGATTTCCGATAAAACGGGATGCGGGAATTTTCTGTTGGCTGCACAGTCACGCTCTGTTTCGTGGAATTTGATTGGTGGCTGCGAGATTGAGAGAGAATGCGAGAGAGAGAATGCGAGAGAGAGAGAGAGAGAGAGAGAGAGATAGAGAGAGAGAGAGAGAGAGAGAGAGAGAGAGAGCAATAATACCATTTGTGTAATAACTGTTAGTCCGATGACGTTTAAATGTACGAATATGGACAGCAGCAAGTAAGACTGATGTGGATATATATGCGTGTGAACTTTTTTGTACCTGGTTTCACTTTCACGCACGTGAATGTTTACACATTTCAATATACGCATCCCGTCGTACTATGCACATTGAATCTGAACAATTTCTTGTGGTCGATTGTCGAAGGAAAACGACTCTTCCTCACTAGAAATATATTTTGCAAGGAAGTAGTTTTCCCGTTCAATCATATGCAATGATGTGTACTGTCTTTCTAATAGATTCAATCCATACTAAACATTTGAAAATGCGTCTTCGTACTCGTAATAATAATAACCAGCTAACAACGAGAAATTACCACAACGTTCTTATCTCAAAGCATGGGGTACAGCAAACCCTAGATGACTATGTGTAGGTTTTACATTTTCCGCTAAGATGAAAAGTCTGCCCCCTGCATAAAGTCAGAACGATCTGGGAACGCATTTCAAAGCGTTGGACCGTTGTTTCCTTCCACCTGCCGCTCACAACTCCTCCTTTCTCCCCACTTTCCACTCACGCTCCCCTCCGATAATTGCCTTCACGGTCCACGCCCTCCTCCAGTAGGCCTCCCCATCTGAACCTTGCTCTCCGTTGATCCCCACTCACCCCCTCCTCATCACACCTCGCCTTTTCTTCTGTCGCTCTCAGCATCCTCTCCTTTTCCCCCATCCCAGTCCTCTATCCTCCCCATCCCAGTCCTCTATCCTTCCCATGCACCTCACTCTCAACCCTCCATACTCATCCTCCACTTCACCCTTACTCTGCGTACTTTGTTCTATGTCTTCTCTGTCTCGAACCCTGCAAATCACATATATTTCCTCTCCTCCTCATTTTCATCTCATCCCTCACAGTGGAAACAGACAGGGATGTGTATACACTCCACTAGTAAAAAGGGAAGCACACACATACTCTCTCTCTCTCTCTCTCTCTCTCTCTCTCTCTCTCTCTCTCTCTCTCTCTCTCTCTCTCACCAGTGCAGGGATGGAAACATGCAGTCAAGCCATCTCGAGCAAGGACTGAACCACGGCAAATTATTTGGTTAATCGCCTCGCACTGTTGGCGGCAATGCGAGCCACTACGCCAGATCCCGATCTTAAAAAGGATTCAAACCGTTCCTGGTTTACTGGCACGTGTCTGCAGAGAGGGCAGAAGGAAGCTGCCGTCTACTAGCGTCTAAGACAGGATCTCCTCACCAGCCTCCTTGGTTTGGAGGATGAGAAAGCAGCTTCCTTGGCAAGGAGGAGAGGCGCTGTGCACTTCCTGGAGAGTGGCCTTTCTTTCTTATCAAACGTAATACGAGGCACCTCCACAGAGAAAAGGAAAATATTCTTTCAAGATCAAGTAACTGCACTTCACGGCGTTTGATGTGTACTTCAGTGCAGTCGAGTCAATGAGGTCGGTATAAAAACAGAACACGATCCGACCATAATTAGCCTTGGGGAAACTTGGGGACTTCCGATTAGAACTCATCCCGGAAGCAAACTCTTTCGGGTCTTCCACGGTTTCTACACATCAGGCGAAGTGACGTTTAATTATGAAAATCTTGCCTAATATCTGCAAATGAGAAACATTTTGCGCAAATTATTGTTTGGTGTACCTGACTCGAGTGAAGGACCCGAAAGCCTCGAACAGCCAAGGATCTATAGTCAATCAGACGCACGTCAGAGGACCTCTACAGTTAAAGCAACAAATGATTGCTCAATAACCTTACCTATGAGAGGACATTAAGTCAAGGTCTCATACAACAGTATATTGCAAAGAACTAATTTTTGTACAGTCTCTTCAACAATTAATTTTTCAATAGTATGTTACCTTTTACGCCACGAACTGATCCAGATCATGTTAATGCAGAATCTTGTCAATCGAATTTTGTTGTAGGAAATAAAGATTGATTAAATGCTACATTCATCTCTGTCTACATGAACATCTGAGCGACAGGAACAGGCTTCTAGTCAGATGGTGCATGTGAGGAATGTGTCAACTTTTTGTATTGTTCTGGCTGAACCCCTTCAGAAGAAACAGCCCTAACGTATGGGTATTCTTAATGCAGCGAAGGTAATGCGTTCATCTCATGGAGGATCATTGTCACCTGATGTTTAAATCCTCAACTATTACGCCTAAAGGATAATGAAAATGAATGGACAATTATTTGAAGAGGTAACGAAAAGGAGTTGACTAATTTTACAACGTCATTTTTTTATTCTAGACATGCTGGTACGAACATGGTTGCAATTGCGTGCAGTACCAAATTACTTCGCAGACAAAGAAATTTCATGTTAGCTAATGCATATTGATCCTTCAAGCAAGGACAACGAGATTCTCTGCACTGTGAGAGATATTCCTCTAGACTTGCACGCAGTACACACTGACTGACTGACCAGGTCC
>JAWQFJ010011819.1:0-5000 GCA_034096865.1 Theodoxus fluviatilis
GTGATACAAACACTAGACAATTAGAATTCCATTTTGATGTTGTCATGGTGTCACAAATATATATAATGAAATGTTGTGTGAAGACAAAGCAAATTTATCAAAAATCTCATATTGCAATTTCCCTGTGTGATAAATCTTCTGCTCTCTCTCTCTCTCTCTCTCTCTCTCTCTCTCTCTCTCTCTGTCTCTCTCTCTCTGTCTCTCTCTCTCTGTCTCTCTAGCTCTCTCTCTCTCTCTCTCTCTCTCTCTCTCTCTCTCTCTGTGTCTCTCTCTGTGTCTCTCTAGCGCGCTCTCTCTCTCTCTCTGTCTCTCTCTGTGTCTCTCTTTCTATCTCTCTAGCTCTTTCTCTCTCTTCCCCTCCCCCCCCCCCCTCTCTCTCTCTCTCTCTCTCTCTCTCTCTCTCTCTCTCTCTCCATGCTACTTTGATATTCCACGACAGAACACATTTTAATCAATTTGTCGGTACTTTGCGTCTTGTTCAAGCACAGAGTAAATTCTGTGTCTACACCAGAGTTACGTGGAGACAGTAAAACTGAAAAAAGGTCGCAGACGCAAAATCACTAAAAGTAAAACAGAGACTCTGAAGCTCGAAAGGTAGAGTGTGACAGGAAAGGTAATGATGGAGTGGAGTAAAACCATTGTGTGACCCGCTGTCTTTCTTTGTTAGCACTTTTCCCCGCATTCTATCCTTCGTTTGACGTACTATTCCCATTCAGTGAACGGAAACCGGCTTTATTAAGAAAAGTGCTAAGTTAGGAATGCTCTTCATCTTATTTTTGATGATATTTTCACGAAGACAACAGCATACTCAAAAAAAGCGACTACCACAAATAACGTGTCATATCAAACGATTGTCGATCTATTGACATCAAGATGCTTGCGCACTACGTCGCACTTCAAACGGACTGGTTCCTCTTTAAACGTAGTACGTCACACTAGTAATGTACTACGTCAGAAAATCCTAGTCACGTGACCTTCTCCTCTCCTTTAGTGGCGAAAGTGAGAGCTCTGACGAATCGGTTTTCAACACAAACTTTCACTTTCTATTTAACAAAATGTATTTCGAACAAGACGTGCAGTCTCATTAGATTTTCTTTGCTGTTTTGCTTCTGAACTTAGCACTTCTCGTTTAAGAACCTAAATCGGTGAGGGCGCAGCGAAATAGTTCGAAGCGAAAGTTTTTCGAGTCACTTGTGAAAAAAAGCTGGATCTTATCCATTTTTTTTACTATGTCAGTTCGAATTTGTCATGTTATGTTGTGAGTCATGAGCAACAGAAACAAAAGCGATGAATATCGAAATTTGAAACTGCACCGAATCGACGCCCGATGATATAGTTCGGCTGTATGGACATATAGCGGTCATGGCGACATACTTCGTTGTGTCGTGGAAGATCACACTTGCTGCAGAAAAGGTTAATTGGTCTTTATCTGTCTTTCGTTTATTCCGTCTTTTTCTCTTTCATTTATTTACCCTCCTTTCTTTCCTTTCTTCCTCTAGTTCCTTCCTCTCTTTTTTTCTCTCTCTCTCTCAGACTCCGCCTCAGGCTTTGCTACCTGGAGTTGCGAGGAACAAGGGAGATGTGGCACCCGCATAAAACTGTCGCAGACCACGGCTCCTAGGAAAGATAGGGTGATTTACCGCCTAGGTCAACAGACCGTAGGAATGACCTTCACCTATGCAAGGGCCACGTGACTGTCTGGTCGATATGAAGGTCAACGAGGTCAGAAGAAGACTTCGTGTCGGATGCTAACTCGTTCTCGATAACCTTAACGTATCAAATGTCTGGAATCCCCCATCAACTCACCCCCTTGTTTTCCCCCAATTCTTTCATTCTTCTCTATCTTCTTTCTCTTATCACTGTCTCTCACCATATCATTTTCCACTCCTCCCGTAATTCACTCAATCAACGCTTTCCTCTTTTTCTTTTTTATGTCTTTTTGTCTGTCGTTTTGTCTGTCTTTTTGTTTATTGGTCTGTTCATCCGTATGTCCGTCCTTCTGTCATTGCGTCCTTGTCTGTCTGTCTCTGTGTGTCTGTGTTTCTGATCTCTCTATGTGTCTGTGTGTCTGTGTGTCTGTGTGTCTGTGTGTGTGTGTGTCTGTCTGTCTGTCTGTCTGTCTGTCTGTCTGTCTGTCTGTCTGTCTGTATGTCTGTCTGTCTGTCTGTCTGTCTGTCTGTCTGTCTGTCTGTCTGTCTCTCTCTCTCTACCTACCTATCTACCTATCTATCTATCTATCTATCTATCTATCTATCTATCTATCTATCTATCTATCTATCTATCTATCTATCTATCTATCTATCTATCTATCTATCTATCTATCTATCTATCTATCTATCTATCTATCTATCTATCTATCTATCTATCTATCTATCTATCTATCTATCTATCTATCTATCTGTCTGTCTGTCTGTCTGTCTGTCTGTCTGTCTGTCTGTCTGTCTGTCTGTCTGTCTGTCTGTCTGTCTGTCTGTCTGTCTGTCTGTGTCTGTCTGTCTGTCTGTCTGTCTGTCTGTCTGTCTGTCTGTCTATCTATCTCTCTCTCTCTCTCTCTCTCTCACACACACACACACACACACACACACACACATACACACACACACACACACAATTTCGTCGTTTCTTTGTCCTTGCAACGAACATTTCCCGAAACGGTGTTGCTTGTTGTGTTTATTTCCAAAACAGGTCCGCGTTGGTATTGCAGTTTGGACAATTCAAAGTGCGACGTACAGCACACGTTTGTTACGGTGCGTTTTTACTCTTCTCGACTCGCTTATCATGACGTAATTTAGGTGTCAGACATCCAGCCTTTGTCGCTATCGTTTGCTCAAGCAGTGTTCCATATCATGTGACTGCGATTGAATTACTGCCGATATGTACTCTTCAATGTTTCCTTAGCAGACGGGACGAAACGTAATAGATTTTCTTTTGAGACTTCGGCGCCACTGCGTCTTTGGGATTAAAGTCTTCTTCAAGAAGAAAATTAAAAGGTATCGATCTCTGCCTCGCCATAGGATAATGCCGTTGTGTTGTGGCATGTGATTTCAAATCAGACGAATTTGTCACCCTACTTAGGAAACCGCCAGCTATCTTAATCAAATTTTCTTTCAATGGGCGATGTCTTGTGATCGATGAAGCCTGTCGCCGAACCTGCACTGGGAGAAATATGGAAGCCCGAGGGAGGGTCAAGACGGAGGCAGCAAAACAAGTCCATGCTCCGCTGCAGCGGTGGCTGCGGCAGACAGAGCGGGCTGCCTAACGGCGCAGATTGCGGCAGGAGGGTCGTGGAGGAAATGAGCAAACTGTTGATTTCATGGCAGTGGCTGCCCATGGACGCGGACTGGTCGATCCGGCCATCGAGAGACGGCGCCGCGTGATGGACTGCCTGGACGGCGCTGCCGCCACCGGACGCCTGTCGAGTCGAGGCCGCAGCGCGGGAATTGCAGGGCTGGATTATTGCCGTCCCTGCCCCAGTAATCTTCCTTTTGGATCGGAGGCAAAAAATACGACGGGCCATTTGGCTGCCAATAGGATCGACCCAGCGAACCTTTCTCCGTAACCCACAATGCGGGTTTCGTAACCGCAGACGTAGAAGATGTTTGTTTGACCACGAAGAATTGGTCCGCGACTAGCTGATGAGATTGCATGGGCTTTCCTCGCTCGCAACAAACGCGTCCCATTTTCTGTGGCTCCAGTGGCCAGGATGACTCACTGTATACCTTGAACGATTTCCTCCGTGAGTCACTCAACGCGGTCGAAGCTGTTTTGACCCTTACTGATGCTCTTGTTTTCCAAAGTATCGAGGAAATTCCTGGTTGGTTTGTTTTATAATCTGTGGGCAGAGGCGCACATCCGCCGTGTAACTGACAACCAATGATAAGTCCTGAACAGTCTGTTATTTTGGCGCCAGAGAGAAATGCTATTTCAACGACCTGCATGAGACATGAGTATTTTTGGAGGATGCGTAGGACAATACTGTCTTTGGATGCTATCCACGCTGCACTCAATGTTCACTAAAGACTGCGACGACTTTCGGATTTGGTCTTATCGATTTAAATAGCGTTGAAATCGTCTCAGTAGACTAGACTGACGTATTTTGGCTTGATGATGATGATGATGATGATGATGATGATGATGATGATGATGATGATGATGATGATGATGATGATGAAATTTAATTCGTCGCCGTCGTCGTCGTCGCCGCCGCCGTCGTCGTCGTTCGGATGTCTAATATTGCCCGTACACTAAATCATATTCTATTCTTCTCATTCTGTTTTACTTCATCTTCATATCTGCCCACTTTATCGCCTCTCCATCTAACTATACTGCCTATCTCTACCGTCTCTCCCGAATTCTACTTTCATCATTTCAGGCCCACAATTTTCATATCATTTCCACTCTCTTCTTCCAATGGATCCTTCTCCATCCTTTAACCAACCCGTTCCATGCAATTTCCAACCTCTCCATCTCCGTATATATCTACCCAATTCTTCCACTCCCCCCCCCCCTCTCCAACCCCCACCCCCATGTCATTTACGTACATGTACACCATCGCCATGCAATTTCCAACCTCTCCATCTTCTTATATTTCTACCCAATTCTTCCACTTCCCCTCTGTCATACGTACAACTACATCATCGCCATGCAATTTCCACTCGCTTTGTCCATTTTCCGCCGTCTCCACCCCAAGCCCACTCTGTCCACACAATTATCACCCTATCACGTTTCGTTCTCTTTCACCTCATTTCTTCTATAATCTTCCATTTCCCTTCTCTTTGCCATGATCTTCCTCTCCACCCAGAGTCCATCCTTTCGTTCACCTGCAGGTCGGAGGAAGGAAGTGACTTTCCATAAAGAGGTGAATGCAGAGGAAAATAGTCTCAACTTACTCGTATTCATACTAGTACATGTGATTTGAGGGGTCAGTGGTCTTACGTAGCCTACCAGGACTGATAACACTCAAAGCCTCTTCTTTCCATCCATTCATCCACCCACCCGTC